>JBBPKI010000283.1:0-23781 GCA_038089155.1 Nevesoporus exiguus
TATTTTTGTTATCTAGGGAAAGCTGGGGCAGTGGTACTAAATTTGTGTTACCTGGCATAGCCACCGGCAACTGTGACACACACGGACTGCCCGGTGGCCCGAGTCCGAGCATCAGTTGACATAAGCCCACCTTTTCTGCTTACATACACACTAACTTTGCGCTTTTTCTCCGCTGTTGAGACACCCTAATGAAATTGAAACTCGGTGACCAGGGTCTACCAAAAGTCCCACCCTATTCCCACACAGCTTCAGCGACCCTCAATCTAGTTGGATGGATAATGGACATATGTCGAGAAACGCCTTTCTTTGCTATTCCTTTAGAGGACAAGTATAGTGGAGGTAATTTTTACTGCTAGTTCTATACCAAACCTAATGTGCAATGTCCTTTTAGTTCAGATACTTGTCAACCACCATCGAAAGCCCCTGTTCCAAGTAGTAGGTGCGAAGTTCGAGAGTGTTAGAAGTTATCCCGCACGTGTCAGTGCTTTTCCCTTTATGGTAATATTACATAACCCTTAGAGCACGTAGTTGAACTTTTGTAGATGGTCCCTCAGTAGCTTGACCAGCACTGAGGGTACGTGGGCTTTTCTAGCCTTTCTGACTTTACTAACAGTACCATAGTCTTATTGGTACTTATTCTAATACAGTAGCTTGACCAGCACTGAGGTCTTATAGGTTTTCTGCTTGAGAGTTGACCCTCTGTGCACAACACCTTCTCGCCAGTCTTTGACAGGTTATGAGCCCCGCTCGTGCCTAAAGTCACTCTCATTTAGAAGCAGATCAATCCTTACCTCAACAGTCTCAAGTGAAGATGCTGGATTTCCCTAGGTCCGCACTCGAACGCCAAAAATGGCAAACTTACCGCAACCAAATTCTCGCAACCGCGGCAGAAGAAGGTGTACTAAGCCACCTAGCGGGTATAGCATCAACGCCAAACAACTTAGACGAACTCCTGGCATGGAAATCAGCAAATACTGTCGCAATATGCATTCTCACCGATGTCATGTCCGACACCCTCCTAACGTCCGTCATGCGCCACGAACTCGCCCATGACATGTTCCGCCACCTCGCGTCCATTTTCAGCGACCACGACGCCATCTCGATTCCATCAGAAAACTCCGTGGACACAACACACGGCGATGACGACGAACGTCGACTGTACAGCCTAGACGCTGACGGCATCAGCCTTGCCACACCGGCGAGCAGCCCTGACGATGACTGCAAGGACGTGGCAACCCATTGCACATCAAGTGTGTACCACGCATGGCCCAACCAACGAGCCAACAGGACGACGGCATAAGCCTCGCAATCCCAGCAAGCTGCCCAGTCAACCAATATGAGGACATTGAAGTCCATCACACCGCTGCCACCTTGCACGACATCCCAGGCACGAATGCCGAAACGGCCGCATGCCACGCACACCACAACAAGCACGGGCAACCGCAATGCCCAGTCGAACCCCTGCGCATCACGCTCGAGGGGGAGAGTACAGGTTGTGGGAGCGTCAGCAATGCCAAGCTTACCATAGGCAAAGAAGACCGCCCACCAGAGAAGCCCCAGAGTGCGCCGCTCGAGGGGGAGGACTGGAGGTCGAGCGGCGGGAGCGCCGGGCTCACCGCACGCGAAGAGAATGCATCGAGAGTGCACGACTGCGCAGACAATGACCACTCACTGGACAAACCCCAGCGCATCATGCCGCCCAAAGGGAAGACCTGGAGTACAAGCGACGTGAGCGACGAGCTGACTGCATGCGAGGATGACACGTCGAGAGCACACCCCAGTGCAGATGACAACACCACAGCTGGAAATGACGACACCAAACGTCAGCCCTGCATCCCGAAGAACCCACACAGCGCCACATACGACCCAGGAGGCCGCCAAGGCCAACAGGGATCCACCACAAGTGCAAATGCAAGTGCAAGCACACGATATGCGCCGCACGATGACCCAGACGAAGACGGTGAGACGGCAAAGTCGAGACTGTCAGAAGACCCTGCGGACGCGCCGGGCGACAATGAGTGTTATCCAGACGCACCTACAGAGCCCCCCGACCAGCCAACAGGCATGGAGGAATGGGAGCGCGAGTCGAAGGGTGTGGCAATGGTCAGTCGCGCGGGCCCACGAACGGCGTCAGGCGACCATGGAGACATACCAGGGTACCACCAGAGTGAGGTGGAAGACCCAGGGGGCGGTACAGACCACGACGACGACGACTGGGCGACGAACCGACTTGGAGAACCCCAAGACCATGCAGGCGCAACAGATGACGCGATAGACGGGTCCAGGGACCGGGCGGACGACGCCGAGGGACCACAGGACGTCCAAGAAGGAAATGGAGAGGGCCGACGAAGTAGCAGCGAACAACGCCGGTGGTGAGACATGACACCTCACACCGAAGTCGTTAGCTACGAACAAGGCCAGCCAGTATCCGGAACTACACGAGAACATGCCAGACGACGTACCTGAGCCATCAGAGCCCCCGGACGACACCACAGACGCGCAATATGAATCCCCGAGAGTCGAGCTCGAGGGGGAGTGGACCATATCGGCGAGCTTCGACACAGGCCACGGCGGAGACCTGGCAAACACATCACATGGTGAACCACACGCAGAGGGCGATGACGACGATGAACTGCACCGACCCACGAAGCCAAACGAACCGCCAGACAGGGCAAAGATCACGCAGGCTCGAGACGACCGACCAAAAGTCGAACCGGGCAGAGATATTGAAGGCCGACCAAATGGGAGCGTCATGCACCACTATGTGGATGCGAATGGCCACGATGAGGTGGGAGGAGCGCGACAGGACGTGCACGTCAACCGGGAGCACACGTGGACGCATCATAGCGCGCCGATCGAGGGGGAGAGTGTAGCCGCAACTACGCATAGGCGACCAGCAGCGCAAGTTGAAGAAGATGGTCAGCGCACCACCCTTGATCGCAAAGACACACCCGAACCACCGGAACCACCAGATGGAACCGCGAATACACAGAACGAGCCCCCAAGCGTCGAGCTCGAGGGGGAGAGAAGAAGGTTGGCGAGCATCCACGAGCTTGCTGGAGATGAAGCGGACGCATCAGAGGCTTCTGAACGCGACGAAGACGCCAGGGACCGACTGACGAAGCTACGGAATGCGTCGAAATGTCAGCACGAACATCCAGAGCAGGGGGAGGAAGAAAACTCACCCCAGAGGGATCCAGTCGAGCTAGACGGCCCGGACGGCGAAGCGGTGGCGCATATAGGCTCCATGACTCACCTAGAATGTCCTGAGGACGACAAAGATGAGCGCTTCGATGGAACGAACGCGCTACGTCCAGACAGAGGCCGAGGAGGCCTCCTTGAGGTCCAGAAGGTGTCGAGAGTCGTCAAGCGCGATTTTAAGCGCTGCAACGATGCGAATGGCGTCGTATACAACAGAGGACGATGGGGAATGGGCAGCGCAACAAGCGACACGCGCCACGACTCAAAACGAGTCGAAACAAGGTCGCTAGCTGATAAGCAGTCAAGTCAGCACGGAAAGCGCAACCACATGAAGGCAGACGTACCTAGGCCGTCTACACCACCGCCCTGTCACCATAGACCACCTCCACCATCCGACAACCCTCCGCGACGACGAGTCGAACCCCAGAGTGCTAAGCTCGAGGGGGAGCGAACCGGGTTTTGGAGCTTCGACGCCAGACCCACTGAACGCGACGTGCAAGCGTCTGGGAGCGTCGGAGACACTATGAACCGACCGAAGAACCTGCACAATATGCAGGATGTCGTTCACGAACCGGTAAAGCGCAGAGTGCAGGCCTGCTCACCTAAAGTGGCCAAACAAGCAGATATGCGCACCAGAGCCAAAGCAGACATGATGGCAGTGTTAGGGAGCTCCCACGACGCCTATAGCAAGCCAAAGAGGACGCCGAACGCATCAAAAGACGTCATCGCACAGGTACAACACAGATCGCAGTCAAACTCACCTGAAGCGACTCAGCATGTACCACACGACGTAGGCAGTGCAACGAGTGCTATAGACGACCCACCTGGCATCCGAACACGTCGACAACACGCGCATCGCCGATCCGAACGCGTAGAGTCAATATCATGCCACTCCAGACAACCGGGGCGACCTGGACCAACTGGAACATGGCAGAGACGAATTGGAGCACCAGAACTGCGCAAACGACACCAAATGCGATTGGATAGCATGCCGGACGGATGGCGCAACGAGCGACGTGCACATGGACTCGAAACGAGTCAATCCAAGGGTGCTAGCTGGCAACCAGTCGAGTCAGCATAGACGGCGCAAACGCTCGACGACACACGCACAAGAACCGTCCACACCACTTCCACATCATGCCAGACGAGCTGCAAACCATCCGAACCCACCACGTCGTCGAGGACGACTCAAATCACGACCTAGAAGAAGTCAATTCACCAAGTCCACTCACCGAATGACGCGGCCGTGTCGAGGCGATATCGGGCGAGTTGGAACAACTAAATATGTTTTATATTGACCATAGACAATGGGAAGCGACCCCAGCACGCAAAACCCACAGGTGGAGGCTCCAGAATCAAATCGAATGGGAGCGCACGCACGCTACAGCAAGAGCTTACCAAGCCGGGTCGCGGCTTACCCTATCTGGTAACCACTCGAGCGCAGCACGGCCTACGCATCAACTACGCATCAGCTTTCCTTCCTCATGGGCACTTTCGCACCATACGGACAGAACATATTCTTTAAGAAGTCACTGAGTACATTTCTACTACATCCAGACTTTCATATTACATTTTCTTTTCTTCTGTTTCTACTATTCACTAACCCGTACAGTCTAAGGGAGCGTGTTAGAAGTTATCCCGCACGTGTCAGTGCCTTTCCATTTATGGTAACATTACATAACCCTTAGAGCACAGTTGTAGTTGAACTTTTGTAGATGGTCCCTCAGTAGCTTGACCAGCACTGAGGGTACATGGGCTTTTCTAGCCTTTCTGACTTTACTAACAGTACCCTAGTCTTATAGGTACTTATTCTAATACAGTAGCTTGACCAGCACTGAGGCCTTATAGGTTTTCTGCTTGAGAGTTGATCCTCTGTGCACAACACCTTCTTGCCAGTCTTTGACAGACAGCATGCCTGCTGTGTTGGAATTAGCAAGTGTGGTGCCACCCTGATCTCATCTTGCCTGAACAGTCACTGTTATGTTTTTATCCCTAGTATGTGGACTGCTTCTTATCCTTTTCTCAGTCCCCTTTTGCTACCCACAACTGCATGCCAAATATCTTAAATTTCTCATTGCCTTTGATTCATCATTGTCTATGACTCTTCATTTACTTCTATAGTTTTCTACTTACTTGCTGGATGCTTACTCCTAACTATGTTCTCTAGCACATAGTTGTTTCCCCTTCTGATCATATAGCCTTACCCAGCCCTATTAGTTCCCTCCTTTGTACCATTGCCCTTCCCATGCCTGCTCTATAACTGGTCTGTGCCCAGGTATCTAGGGTATATAAATAGTACAGTCCTTACCCTGTAACCCTAGGTTAGACCTACTCAATTCCTAGTTCATCTGAACCACTACAGACAGAGGCAATGCCAGCCTTTGGAATTGGAACCTTGAGATGCTGAGCCTCTGTGTAAGTGCCTCCACAAGACCTACAGTGGTATAAACAGTTCAGAGGAACCACAAATATAACAAAAGATCTAATCTTGTCTTTGTTCCTTCTATCTAGAAGAAGGACCAATGCATTCACCACATTGTCATGAAAAATCACCAGGTTGTTATAATTTCTCATCTTATCTTATCTTATCAAGTCACATGATCAAGTCTAGATCATTTCCTTTCACTTTATCACACTTGCTTTCTTAATTACCAAACAAGTACCTGACATGCTTCTTTAATTACCATTGATCTAGGTCTATGACATCATACATGATGTAGTAGATTAGTAAGTAGTCTCACACTTGCCCTAAACTGATGTAGTAGTATAAGAACCCAATGTCATCAATGACTGGACTTCAGTCAAGTCCTGGTTGACCCTCCCTGGACATCCTCTTGATCCTTAAGCAAGTTTGAGTTGTGGTGATTGAAGCCTTAATGGGTCTAGGTTGCCAACATTAGGACTTGACTATCACTCTTCCCTCACCACTTCACTCTACTACCTTACTGTCATTCATGACAACCCCGGACCCTAGGGGCAAAGAGAACCTTACTACTACTTTATATTTCACCTGCACACTTTACATGCCCTTTTCATTTTATGTATACCCCAGCTATATGCTGGTGAAGGTTGGCTGCACATTAGGGCACTGTCAAGGGGTGAGCTTGAGAGCTCTTAATTGGTTTAAAAACTGCCTCCACACATTTTCACTTTGAAGGAGCCTAGGCTTGTGTCCACATGAGGCACCTTTATTCTAGAAATACTACTATGCAGTTGGTAACTGGTGAAAGAGCGGTCTTGTGCCCACCAGCCCAACTTACTATACAATTTTGAAGGCTCTAGTCCAGTGGCTATTGACTGGATAGAGTACTAGCTGGAGTCAACAAGGTTCTCGCTAGCTTACATATATGTTTTTGGATGTTCCCATCCCATGCCTCCAAGTCCAAGGAGATCAAGGTCTGCCTCACCTCTGAGGAAACACAAGTCACTCCTGCCTATGACTACTACAGGGAGTTCTTGTTTGATCCTAACGACAAATATATTGATGAAGACAGTCAATACAAATTCTATGACAGACTTCTAGCACAAAGAAAAGTCACACTAGAAGGAGGTTGGCCCTCAGAAGCCAATAGTTGAGAAGGATTGTATTATGAAGAGTCAGAGGACGAACTTGGCTGGAATCATGCCAGATTCCAAGGAGATCACTATAGAATTCCAACACCAGAACTGCTGGTAAACATCTTCGAAGACATTGACTTTCTCCCCTATCTCTTAGATCACATAAGAGAAAACGAACCCTTTGACCTGGAACTTCTATGCTTTCACAGAATCCCTGAAGATCAGACTCTAGCTTTTTGAGCAAGAGTCCTCTAAGTACAACTCTATGCAGATCAAAGACTCCAAATCTTAGGGGCAATAAATATCCTTGAAAAAGTAAGACAAGGACTACAAGAACTATGCAATCAACACACTCCATCTCTCTCTTCTACCCTTGAACCAGAACCAATAGAGGTTCTACAAGAAGCTCAGAATGTCATGGCACAACTACTGGAACCTGCAGCCCCACGTCAACTTTGAGACCAAAGATTCCTTAGAGAACTGGCTCAAAGACCAACCCTCATCCCCAAACTGAATCAGCCAATTGCTGCCAGGATCAAAAGTAGACATGTCTGCAGAAATGATTTGCATGTTGGGAGACCAACTACAAGCACTACAAGAAGAGCTCACTGAGCTTAAGAAAGAAAGGAGAAAGGAAAAGAGAGCAGAAGGAGTGGAGGTGAAAGTCTCAAAAAAGGTGGAAATGGTTCCAGATCTAGGATGCTTTGATGGAACAAAAGAGGACTATGATAATTGGTCTATGAATCTAGTGTTATATATGAAAGGCAATCCAGAGTCTTTTGTTACTGATGAACAAAAGGTCATCACAGCACTAACAAGGATCAGACCAAAACAAGGAGAAAAGGATAAGATGGGAGCTGGTCACTGGGCAAGACAGCAACTAAAACATTTCATGAAAACAGATGACTAGCCCACAGAGGAAACCTTAGGAAAACTATTAACCTCAAGGTTTAAATTAGTAAATGATGAGGATGAAGCCCGAAACAAGTTAGAATGGTGTTGACAGATGCTAAACAAATCATCACAAGCCTTCACCACCAGGTGGTTAGGGTATGACACAGGAGGAGATCCCTCCAAACCTGATCCCGCAGGAGTAAGACTCCTTGAAAAGGCACTTGGTGAGAAATTAGCTGAGCAGATCTACTTGTTGGGAGAAAGAAAGTCTTGTATTCAAGACTACATTGAAAAAGCAAAGGAGATCAGATCCTGTCTCAAATCATTCAAAATTTGAAAACAGAGAAGGTCCAACAAGGGTCTTCACAAGGAAATATGTATTGCAAAGGACAGGCCTGAACATACAGGGGACGTGGACAGCCCATGGATATAGGAACAGTCCAATGAAATTCAAAATGCTACAATTGCTCAAATGAAGGGCATGTAGCATGAAACTGCCCCAACCCCAAAAAGGAATGCCTGGAATGCAAATTCCTAGGTGGGGGCCACAAGGTCAACTGTCAAAGGAGAGCACAAGGGCCTAACAGGAGGCCACAAGTAAAAAGCATGAATGAAGAGAAGAAAGAAGAGAAAAAGAAAGAACCTAAAGAAGCCAAGGCTATCAAAGGGATGGACTTTGAGCAGATGAAGGCCTATTTCTTTGATCTCCATGATATGGAAATGAAGAAACAGGGAAAAGGCTATGGCAACTGAGAAATCTGGGATCTCAGAAGCTGAATAAAAATCAACTAAATACAAAAAATAGTTTCTCCTCTCTATCCTCATCTGTACAGTATGGACTAGATGACAATTCTATATGCTACTCATCTGACTTTGAATCCTCTGTTATTTATAGAGTACACAATTCAACTGAGACTGGGCCTCCAAACAAGGAGCTTGCTGTATAGGAATGCAGGCTTAATTTGGTCAAAGAAAACAAAAAAAAAATTTATGAGTAAAGTTTCCCAGAACGAATCCTCCTATGAAACACCAAGGTGCAATATGAGATCCTAATAGACATCTCAATCATGCACCCCACTACCAAGAACAAGAAACATCAATGCAAGGCCCTCTTGGACAGTGGCACAAATGGCATTTTTATTGACAAACAATGGGCCGAACAAGTAAAGCTTCCTTTGCAGAAGATGGAAAAGGAAATTCCCATCTTCAATGTAGATGGAACAAAGAACTCTGCCAGATCAGTAACACACCAGGCAGAAATAATTCTAGACTATCAAGGACATTGCAAATGCCTAATCGCAGAAGTCACCAATTTGGGCAAAAATAATATGATTGTTGGCTACACATGGTTGGCAAAGCATAACCCAACCATTGGCTGGACATAAGGAGAAGTGAAGATGGTGAGATGTCCCAGATCTTGCTACATGCTCTCGGACAAAGGAGCTAACTTGGCTAAAGAAGAAGAAGAAGAGCTAAAGCACACCTCAACCATGCATAAGTTCATCAAAAACTTAGAGAAGCTGAAACCAAAGGAACTCACTCTAGAAGAAATGATTCCGAAAGAATACCATCACTTCCTAGAAGTCTTTAGCAAAAAGGAATCTGAATGACTCCCATTGAGGAAACCATGGGATCATGAGATATAGCTGAAGCCTAGTGTTCAACCCAAAAAGGCAAAAATATTTCCAATGAGCAAGGATGAAATAGAGGAACTAAAGTCCTTCATGGATGAACAAATAAAGAAAGGGTATATCCATCTGTCAAGATCTCCTCAAATGTCACCAGTATTCTTTATACCAAAGAAAGATGGAAAAAAGAGGCTGGTACAAGATTACTGTTATTTAAATGAGTGGACGGTTAAAAACAACTACCCCTTACCACTGATAAGCCAACTAGTGGACAAGCTCCAAGGGGAAAAGCTCTTTACAAAATTAAACCTTCGATGGGGCTACAATAATATCAGAATAAAAGAAGGAGATGAATGGAAAGCTGCCTTCATCTCACATACAGGAGCCTATGAACCTCTTGTCATGTTCTTCAGGCAGTGCAATGCCCCCACTACCTTCCAACAAATGATGAATGAAATATTTGCCAACATGGAGGGAGTAGTAATCATCTATATTGATGACATCATGATCTTCACAAAAACAGATGATGAAAAGGAACATGACAAAATTGTTCTTGAAGTGCTCAAAAAATTAAAGGAGCATGACTTATTTCTAAAACTAGAAAAGTGCTTTTTTAAGCAAAAAGAAGTTGAATTCCTTGGAATGGTTGTAAATACTGACAGAATTAAAATGGAAAAAGGAAAGGTAGAAGCCATCCTTGAGTGGCCTGTACATAAAAATGTAAAAGGAGTCTGAAGCTTCTTAGGACTCATCAATTATTATAGAAGATTTATTCAAGACTTCTCCAAAGTCTCATGACCTTTGAATGATCTCACAAAAAAGGACCAACCCTGGCAGTGGGAACCCACCAAACAAGGAGCATTTGACTCATTAAAAGAAAGTTTCACAATGGTACTGATACTTGCATACCCAGACAACAATAGTGAGTTCCATTTGGAAACCAATGCTTCTGACTTTGCCACCAGAGCAGTCCTTTCAATCAAACAAGAAGACAAGTGGCACCCAGTTGCCTTTTCCTCAGTATCAATGACCCCAGAGTAGAGGAATTATCCCATAGCAGACAAGGAAATGCTTGCAATAATTCTCACCTTAGAACAATGGCAGTATTACCTTGAGGGGGCAGATGAATTCAAGATTTGAACAGATCATGCAAATCTCAAATACTTCATGACAAAACAAGACCTAAATTGAAGACAAGCCAGATGGTCACAGTGGCTGTCAAGATTTAACTATATCTTAGTCAATAAGCCTAGCTCACAAATGGGCAAAGCCAATGCTCTCTCTTGATGAGAGGATCACACACAAGGAATTGACGAAGACAACAAAGGTCTTCAAGTGATCCCTGAAAACAGAGTAAGGGTATAAGCAAGACAAGGCTACTCAATCGAAAGAGAAGAAAGAAAACTCCTTGAAAGGATTATGGAAGCACAAGAGCAGTGGAAAGGCAAAGACACAGAAAAGCCCAACCTGCCATCAAAAGACAGTATTCTTTATCTTGGTGAAAGAATATTTGTTTCCCAAAAAGATTTGTTATACAAAGACATTATCATATTACATATATCACGATTCTCCAATAGCCGGACACAGCAGTGCTGAGAAAACATGGCAGATTATCAAGCGATATTTTCAGTGGAATAGCCTTTGAGCCCAAGTTAAAGATTATTGCTCTAGGTGTGATTGCTGTGCATGAATGAAGTCAGAAAACAAAGCATCCAAGGGAGAATTAATTCCAAATCCTATACCAGAAGGTCCCTGGAAGGATATTTCAGTGGACTTCATCACCAATCTACCCCTTTCCAACACCTATGACTCTGTACTAGTCGTAGTAGACCAATTCTCCAAAGAGGTGGAATTCATACCCACCAATAAAACAATCACAGCCTTGGGTACAGCCAAGCTATATAGAGACCATGTATGGAAGCACCATGGTTTACCAAGGTCCATTATCTTGGACTGAGGACCACAATTCGCTTCACAAGTAATGAAGGATCTTGGCAAGATGCTCAACATAGACCTAAGAATGTCTACTTCATTCCATCCTCAAACAGATGGATAGATGGAAAGGATCAACAGAGACCTTCAGTAGTATCTCAGACTGTTTACCACTGAGAAGCAAGACAAATGGGCAGAGTGGCTACCCCTGGCTCAATTCTCATACAACAATTGCCAGCACTCTTCCACCAAGAAAACCCCGTTTGAAGTCACTAAGACTTATGAACCAAGGATGGGGATTGAACCCCTCATCACCAAGAATGAGACTTCCTTGACATTCACATAGGATTTCTTCAAAACACTTGAGCAAGCTAGAGAATCTCTCAAAAAAGCTCAATAATCAATGAACAAGCAAGTGGACAAACACTGCTCCAAGATTCCAGATTTGACAGTTAGAGACAAAGTGTGGCTGTCAACTGAAAATATCAAACTCAATCGGGCATCCAAGAAACTCACAGAGCAATGGATTGGCTCCTATGAAATCCTCTCATTCATAGGACCCAATGCCATTACACTTAAACTCCCTTCCACCCTGTGAATCCACCCTACCATAAGCATCTTGAGAGTAAAACTATACAAGGAATGTCTTGAGAACCAACCTGTAGTCACCCTGGGACCCGTCATGGGCACACAAGAAGGATTACCAGAATTTGAGGTAGACTATATAGTCAATTCATGCTTCAAAGGACAAAGTCTGGAATTCTTAGTACACTGGAAAGGCTATGATGAGGAAGACTGTATGTGGGAACCTTAGAGCCATCTCACAAATGCCAAAGAGGCAATTAAAGATTTTTATTTATTAAACCCTTCAGCACCTCAAAAGTTGAGGATGCTCCAAACAGACTTTAATGATTTGTTTTCTTCTTATCAAAACATGACAGAACCCTCCCAGGTTCCCTTCAATCACCTGGAATGTGATTCATAGGAGGGGGATAATGTTACAATTTCTCATCTTATCTTATCTTATCAAGTCACATGATCAAGTCTAGATCATTTCCTTTCACTTCATCACACTTGCTTTCTTAATTACCAAACAAGTACCTGACACAGTTCTTTAATTACCATTGGTCTAGGTCTATGACATCATACATGATGTAGTAGATTAGTAAGTAGTCTCACACTTGCCCTAAACTGATATAGTAGTATAAGAACCCAATGTCATCAATGACCAGACTTCAGTCATGTTGGAATGAGCAAGCCATGCTCAGTCTTGGGCCACAACACCCAACCATATGTTTCACACCTTTCACTTTGATTGTGATATTGCACCGGTTGTTTCAACATGCTGAGTACTGGCACACCCTTGTTAGTCTGACATCATAATACATGTTTTAGGTATTATTCCTTTGTACTGTACTTGGACTGTTAGGGACCAAGCACATGCCTTGTTTGCCTCTCATTGCCTTGTTTTATGTCTTGCTGCCTTTCATACATTAGGCCTCTTGTTTTCGCTGCCTCCCTCAGTCCGTTTGCCTGTGCACGAGACTGAGGTGAGCATTTTGTTTGTGATATGAAACCCAATCGAGCTTACCACTATCATAGTTATGCTGTTGCTTGATAGGTATGAAATTCAGTCCGTTTGCTTGTGCAGGAGACTGAGTTATGCTGTTGCTCGATAGCAATCGTGCACACCTTGTTGATCTCATAGGTTATTGAGCCCTGCGCTTGCCTCTGTCTTCCTGCTATGACCACTGCCATTCCTGATATGCTTCTCAGTAATGTCCTGAAACTTGATGTTAAGGGCACGAACTGGGCCATTTTTGCTTTCTGCTTCCAGCTTGCTATTGTTACGGTTTTGTTTCTTTATGGTCACCTCCTATTAATTTTCTTCCTTCGACTTTGGGAAGGACCAATTATATGGGAAGTATACATTCTATACCTTGTCATTCTGTATTCAGATGACATCCACCTAATCCTGTTACTATAGCATTCAGACTTCGCCCCCATCTTTGATGGCCGTTACACCGCTTGTTTCATCCACATCTTTGATTGATCATTTCACCTTCATCTTTTGATGTGTTACCTCTATCACCATCTTCGATAGATGGTTACCGTCCTTGGCTGTGGGCATAGCTGCTTGTAGGTAGACACTATTTAAACCTCCATGTAAAGTAGCGGTTCCTCAGCCAATTCTTACTCACTTTGTGGTTAACTATTGCTAAGCTCCTTTGCTCACTTCTTTGGAAGAGAGAGCCCCTTGTCCTCGCCTACCCTTCTTTCAGGAAGTACCACGTGCCCCTGCACGCCTCACCAAGAGGAGAGTTGCCAAGTACCTTGTCCAGGTACTTTCTTTGACCTAGCAAAGGTCCATCCTCCAGTCGATAGCTAACCCTGAGTGGGTCGTCCTGCTAGTCAAGTGCCGCACTACGAGACAGTGCGGATCGTTAGCAAACTCGAGGAGTCGCCCCGCTAACACAGGCACTTTTATATCTAGTCAGGGACGTTGCGCCTCTTCGTGAGTGCCTCCCCTCTCTAGATCGGCTGATAGCCCAGAGATGGAAGTCAGTCGCTGGTAATAGGGAACCACAACTGTTACAGCTATTGAAGCCAAGGAACTCTGGGGACACTTTGATGGTTCCTCTACATGGCCTGCACTCTCAATGACGCTGACTGCTGTAGAGATTGCCACAGAATCAAAGTGGTTAAAAGATGAGTCTATGGTGAAAAACTCACTCGCTCAGTGTATCCCCAACTCGGCTGCCCTTCATGTAAAAGCTTCTCCCAATGCCAAAACTATGTGGGACGAGATCACCAAAGAGTACACTGAGACAGGCATGTATGCACAGACAGACCTACACATGCAGTTCCTCGAGTCTCACCTTCCAAAAGGGCAAGAGGTCTGCCATTTCTTAGATGGTCTTTGCATGAAAAGGGAAGAGTTAGCTTTAGTCAGTGTTGCAATAGATGAGAAAGATTACTTGTCTACTATCATTCACTCACTCCTGACCCATCTTGCAAATTTCACCTCTTCTCAGCTTGCAGCTGCATGCCTCTATGCAACCAGCAAGATGATTGAGCCTGACACTCTCATCTTGATCATTACTGAGGAGGTGGAGTGTCAGAAGGCTTGGGGCAGCACTCTTTTGGACTCGAAAGACTGTGATCACAATCAAGATGAGGCTATGTCAGTCTTGTCTCCCTCACCTGCTGGTTCCACTAGACATTGAGGTCGTAGAAGAGGTTGTTGTAGCTCAGCCCACCCTGGTAGTGGCAGAAGGGGGAGTTCTGGAGGCTCGAGAAGCTCTGGAACATGCTGGATTTGTGGATCTGACCAGCACAAGTTGCCCCACCACAATCTGAAAAATCAGCAGAAGACCGAGCACAAAGTGGACCAGAAAAGTGCCCTGCCCACCACTGAAACCAGTGCACATGTCTCTGGCACACTTAACTCAGATGATGAAGACAGCATTTTTGGTGTCTCTGAGATCTTGTCAGATGATGACGACCTCCCTGGGCTTCTCTCAGAGGATTCCTCTGATGATGAAGATGGAAACAGCACTGTCAATGAGGATGATTGGTTCTCACTTACTGAGGAAGACACATTATTGGACAATGAAGTGCTTTGCAATGATGACTGCTTTGCTGAGTCAGTTTTTTCCCACACCCCTAGTGCCTATGATGGGCACCACTACAAGACAGCAATGGGTGTCAATACAGGGGCTAATAATACACAACATGTTGAACTTTATGATTCGGGCACAACACGACATATCTCCCCATACCAAGATCAATTCGAGTCCCTCCACAACATTTCTGCCATGTTACAACCCTAAACCCGAAGGGTCTCGGATATGTACTAGCCTGTAATGGCTAACCTTGGGAGGTCATTAGGGACATCTTAAAGGAATGGACAAGCCAGTCTTAAGGTGCTGACTTAGGTAGTCGCACTCACTCAAGGGATTAGGGGAATCCACAAGAGACTTCGCTTGAAGTTCTTGGGTCGTATCTATTGGCCTTATATAGGCTAGCTACTCTAGCACGGACCAGCTTAGGGCTGGTTGTACCTAACTATGACATATGTATGACATAGCTATGATGTCATGCCATGAGGCATGCCTGTGACATCACTAGTCTTGACTCTATGTCTGGACTCCTGTAGAGTATCGTAATATTAAATAAACTAGCTAAGTACCTTGACAGATGCTAAGCCTTAGCTTACTGGCATTGTCGGATGCCAGAGTGTTGGATCGTCAACATGCCAAGCCTTTTGTTGCTGCAAACCATCAAACCTTCACTGCTACAAGCATTGGTGATATGCTTATAGAAATCCCAAATGGACATGAAGTGTCCCGTCTGTGTTTTACTGAAGTCCTCTTCTCCCCAGAAGTTGGCTACACACTCATCTCCATAGGCCGCCTCAATGAGCTAGGTTTTTCCACAACCTTTGCTCATGGTTTCTGTACCATCTGAGGTACTGATGGCATCATGATTGGACACATTCCGCACACACCAAAGGGCCTATACTGGGTTGTACATAATAGTGAGGCTGCTCATGCTGCTGATGAGAAGTTAACCATCATGGAACTTCACCGTCTGTTTGGGCACATTGCCCCATCTGCTGCTTGTTGACTTGCTGAGCAGGGATTAGTCACTGGACTTTGATTTGACATGTCCATCAGTGAAGATGGCACCTTCTGTGAATCTTGCATCTATGCAAAAGCCACTCACAAGCTGATAGCGAAAGAACATCAGGGGGAGCACGCCACTGCAGTCGGCAATATCATTTGGTCTGATCTCTGGGGACCAGCTTCAATTGCAATGCTGGGAGGAAGACATTACTATGTCACTTTCACAGATGATCATTCCCACCTCACCTACATGTACTCCCTCTGTCAGAAGAGTGAAACCTTCAGTGCATACAAGTCATTTGAAGCCTGGCTGGATCATTAGCTTGCTGCCAAGGTCAAGCTCCTCCACTCTGACTGTGGAGGTGAGTATCAGGCAAAGGAATTCGTCCTTTACCTCCAGTGTCAGGGCACTCTGCAGTGTTTTACTGCCCATGACACCCCACAGCACAATGGTGTTGCCAAATGTTTGAATTGGACAATCTTGGAGTGAGTCCATGCTATGCTCCATGCCAGTGGATTACTCGAGTACCTGTGGGGAGAAGCCGCACGCCATGCTGTCTGTTTGAAGAATAGAACACCCACCAAGGCCCTGGATGGCTGTACACCATACGAAGTCGCTTTCAGAAGGAAACTGAACTTGAATGGTCTGTGCGAGTGGGGTTCGGATGTCTATATCCAAATAAACCTAAATAATAAGCTAGGAGGACAGCACATCAGCAAGGCAAAATGGATGGGGGTTGATGAACAATCTCCAAATGCTTTCAGAATATATTGGCCTGAAAAGCATATAGTCACTGTCAAAAGAGATGTCTACTGGGACAAAATGCCACATACTGTCAAGGGGGAGGATGATCCCAATATCCTTTTAATCAATGCTACATTGACTCAACCAGTCCCTCTCCCTCCTGTTGCTGACCCTGCCAAACCAGAGACTCCCTCTGCCACTCCAAATCCTGCCCCTCCAGTCACCCCTGAGCCACTTGACTCACCTCATTCAAAATGAACTCACTGACCCAGCCAATGGATTCTTGATATAATAAATGGCAAGGCCTCAACAACTGCATTGCCATGAGGAGTGTAGCAGCCCGATCCCATCCCTGAGGAGCCAGTGCCACCACCTGGACCTTCTACTTTCGAAGCTGAAGGTACTGCTGACCAGATAATGGCAATCGCTGATTTTGATAGTGAGATTGAACTTGCCCTTGTGATGGACGAACACATGGCTTTCCGAGGAGGCACTTGAGCCAGCCACTCTTGCTGAGGCTAAACGTCGTCCTGATTGGCCTCGCTGGGAGGAAGGGATCAGAGAGGAGTTAGCAACGTTGACGAAGGCAGGCACATGGAAGCTGGTCGACTTACCATCTGGTGTGAACCTTGTCAGATCCAAATGGGTTTTTTATGCTAAGAAGGATGCTGCTGGCAACATCGTATGCTACAAAGCCCAGTTGGTAGCCCAAGGCTTCTCCAAAGTCCCCAGTGTTGACTATTTCAATACCTATGCACCTGTTGCCAAGCTTGCCTTGATCCAAATCATCCTTGCTCTTGCTGCACAGGAAAATTTTGAGCTACACCAAGTTGATATTAAAGGAGCATACCTCAATGGTGAGCTGAATGATGACAAATGCATATATATGTGGCAGCCACCAGGCTATGCTGATCTGGCTAGCTCCCACCATGTATGCCATTTGTGAAAAACACTGTACAGTCTCAAGCAGAGTGGACAAAGATGGTATCAGAAGCTTGTTGAGATCTTGGTCTTGAAGCTTGGCTTCAAGCAGTGCATGGTCAACCAAGCTGTTTTCGTAAAGAAAACATCCTTCTTCCTCACTATTGTAACGGTCGTGGTTCCCTATTACCAGCGACTGACTTCTATCTCTGGGCTATCGGCCGACCTAGAGAGGGGAGGCACTCACAAAGAGGTGCAACGTCCCTGACTAGATATAGAAGTGCCTGTGTTAGTGGGGCGACTCTTCGAGTTTGCTAACTATCTACACTGTCTTGTAGTGTGGCGCTTGACTAGCAGGACAACCCACTCAGGGTTAGCTATCGACTGGAGGACAGACCTTCACTAGGTCAAAGACAGCACCTGGACAAGGTACTTGGCAACTCTCCTCTTGGTGAGGCGTGCAAGGGTCACGGTACTTCTTGAGAGAAGGGTAGGCGAAGATGGAGCCGTACTTCCTTGAAGAAGGGTAGGCGGAGACTGAGCTTAGCAATAGTTAACCACAAAGTGAGTAAGAATTGGCTGGGGAAGTCACTACAATACATGGCGGGTTAAGTAGTGTCTAGCTAGGGACAGCTATGTCCACAGCCAATGGTGGTAACCATCTATCAAAGATGGTAGGGAAGGTAACGCTTCACCGATCAGAAGATGGTGATGAAACTGGCTATGTCAAAGATGATCAAAAGAAGATGGAAACGAAGATGATCAAAAGAAGATGGGAATGAAGAAGTCTGAAGCTATACTAATGGGATTAGGCGGATGTCATCCGAATACAGAATGACAAGGTATGGAACATACACTTCCCGTGTGATCAGTCCCTCCCAAATGCGAATGAAGAAAATAAGTAGGAGGTGACCATGAAGAAACAAAATTGTAACAACCATTATCATTGTGCACATTGATGACTGCACCATTGCAGCCAACACTATTGACCTTATTACAGCACTCAAATCACAGCTGCATGAACATGTGGAAATCACCAATCTTGGTGAACTCCACTGGCTGCTGGATATCGAAGTCACATGCAACCACGAAAATTGTACCATCTCCCTCTCACAGCATACCTACCTTGATTCCATCATCAAGCGTTTCAGCTTTGATCAGCTCAAGCCCGTTTCAACACCCATGGAACCTCAGGTCAAGCTGGCGACCTCACAGTCACCTTCCACCAGTGCTGACTATGCTGCCATGTGCCATATTCTGTACCAAGAAGCTGTTGGATCACTTATGTGTGCTGCACTTGGTACACACCCCAACATTTTGTATGCTGTGACTGCTGTTTCTCGCTTCTCCAGCAACCCTGGCATGCCTCATTGGGAGGCTGTCTGCCGTGTTTACAGGTACCTCCTTAGCATGAAAAATTTGTGGCTCACCTACAGAGGATTGGTTAAGCCACTGGAAGGATTTACAGATGCTGACGGTAGTATGGGCGAGGATCACAAAGCCATCTCTGGCTATGCTTTCCTGATCAACAGAGGAGCTGTTTCTTGGAGCTCAAAGAAACAGGAGATAGTCTCACTCTCGACAACCGAGAGTGAATATGTCACTGCAATGCATGCCGCAAAGGAGGCACTGTGGCTGTGCTCACTCATCACTGAACTTTTTGCACCACTCAACATCCCCATTACCCTCTTCTCTGACAATCAATCTGCTATTGCCCTTGTGAAAGACCATCAATACCATGCACGTACTAAGCACATTGACATGCACTTCCATTTCATTTGATGGATCATTGAGAAGGGCAAGCTGTGCCTCGTCTTCTGCCCAACTGACAACATGGTAGCTGATATGCTGACCAAAGCACTGCCTTCACCCAAGGTGAAGCACTTCGCTGCCGAACTGGGACTTCACACAGCTTGAGGGGGAGTGTTGAAATGTGCAAGCTGCGCTCAGTCTTGGGCCACAATGCCCAACCGTATATTTCTCACCTTTCACTTCGATCATGATATTGTGCCAGTTGTTTCAACATGCTGAGTACCAGTGTAGAAACTAAAATATGCCTGTGTGTGAGGCAAGAGAAAGAAATGGGCAATATGTTCGTCCCAGGGAGTCTCAAGACAATCCAAAATGGCCAGAAATGATATAAGAAATGGACAAGAAAGAGCATACCACCAGTGTGGACAACTCCTATGGGGGCCTTCTCCAAAAGAAACTGGACTCTGGACTTCCGATGCATTCCTGGACTTCTACGCACAATGCAGACAGCGAGGGAGGACTAGGACTGGGCATTCTGGCTTATACCAGGCATACTAACACAAAGGAGGAGGGAAAACTGTATTAGATAACTAGTGACATGCCTATGTAGTGTTCAACTAACATAAAACAATGTCAAATATGTAAAAATAGCTAAACCGGCCCAAAACAATGCAAACTGGTCACAAACAAACAAACTCAGACATCAGAACACTGGTAAACGACACAGGGAAGTGATCCCGGCCGGTATAAACCAACTCCGGCCGGTTTCTGCGCAACCCGGTCATGTAGGGGATCGATCCCGACCGGAAACATACCGGGAAATCATCCAATCTACCGGGATAATGTCGGAATGATCAGGATAAGACCGGATGTGGTGTGGTGTTGTCGGATGCCCTATAAAACTGAAATACAAATGTAGGGAACCACAGTTCTCTACACTGGCACACCCTTGTTAGTCTGACATCATAATACATGTTTTAGGTATTATTCCTTCATACCATACTTGGACTGTTAGGGATCAAGCATGCACCTTGTTTGCCTCTCATTGCCTTGTTTTATATCTTGCTGCCTTTCGTACATTAGGCCTCTCATTTTCGCTGCCTCCCTCAGTCCATTTGCCTGTGCACAAGACTGAGGTGAGCCTTTTGTTTGTAATACGAAACCCAATCGAGCTTACCACTATTGTAGTCATGCTGTTGCTTGATAGATATGAAATTCAGTCCGTTTGCCTCTGCATGAGACTGAGTTATGCTGTCACTCAATAGCAATCGTGTGCACCTTGTTGATCTTATAAGTCAAGTCCTGGTTGATCCTCCCTGGACATCCTCTTGATCCTTAAGCAAGTCTGAGTTGTGGTGATTGAAGCCTTAACAGGTCTAGGTTGCCAACACAGGTTGTCAAACCTGCAACCTACCTTGCCTATACTCTGTCATCAATGCAGGTTATCAGAAAGATTTTTTAGCCAATCTGCTGAGGAAAAAACAACTGAACCTATTAAAGTAGATAAAGGCCATATACCTGGACCAGGAAGTCCAAATGACCCATGGGCAGCCCTACCTTGTACTTCCCAAGTAAAATCTGAATTGAACACCTCCCAACCCCTACCACTTTCTACCTATGTACAACTGCAGCATCCACCTAGTCCTGACCCTGATCCTAGTTTTTCAGACAAAGAGACTACTTCTCAAGTGACAAACAAATCTATTGAGATCAAAATTGGTGTCCCCATAGACTATGATGGGGATATGTCCACAGCTGAATCCTGGATGCTATTGGTAGAAACTTACCTACTAATCAATGAAGACATCTACAATTCTAACAATAAAAAGATTGTGTTCACCCTGTCCTATATAAAAAAAGACTCAGCCCTAGCCTGGGCTACCATTGTATGTTAGGAAGCAATGGCAAAAAATCCTCCATTCTTTGGAACATTTGATGATTTCAAAAAGAACTTCAAAGCAGCTTTCAAACTGGTAGATTCAGCCATGGTGTCATATCCATGACATCCCATCCCTGTTCACCTCCTCTGGCCTCATCTCTGGCCATCTCTGGCCACCTATGCTGCCCTCAGTCCACCTCTGCTTCCTCCACACTCAGAGCTCTGTTCCTCCACTCCAGACCAAGGCTGTGCTTGCACAGGGACTTGGCTATCCTTGCATCTGGTTATCATTCTGTACATTCTGTTTGTACACCTCTTTGCTTCCTCCATCTCCTCTTGGTCTCTTATGGACCCTTGATATTATCTCACTTATTCCCTGACATCCTTGATGTCCCTGTTTACCTTCTAGTATAAAACCTCTGTACCTTTGTCATGTATTCCTTAGCACAAATATCAACTAAAGTCCCCTCTCCTGATTCTTGTTGTGATCTCCCCCTCCTCCTGTTGGAACTCTGCTCCTCTGAAATACAAGGACATGGACCTGTTCAAGGGCATGACACATAAGTCCTGCACTAATGTCCTTACTATATACCTCTACTCTGACACCTCCACTCCAGACTTTGGTCCAACTTCAAGACACACTTTGTCAACCACCCATCAGTACCTCCGGACCTCCAATTGGACTTGAGTCTGGAGAGTCCAGATCTTAACAGTATATTCATGCTGCCACTTGAGCAGATCTCCACTCCTTTCATCTCCAACCTCATGATCTCATGTCCTCATGGCTCTCTGTCATTGTTAAGGTCCAGACTCTCTGAACTCAAGTCTGATTGGAGGTCCAGAGGTGCTGAGGGGTGGTTGATGAAGTTTGTCTTGGAGTTGGACTGAAGTCTGGAGTGGAGGTGTTGGAGTGGAGGTACATAGTAAGGACATCAGCACAGGACTTATGTATTGTGCCCTTGAACAGGTTTGTATCCTCATATTTTGGAGGAGTAGAGTTCCAACAGGAGGAGGGAGAGATCATGACAAGAATCAGGAGGGGGGACTTTAGTTGATACTTGTGCTAAGGGATACACAACAGAGGTACATATGTTTTATACTAGAAGGTGAATAGGGACATCAAGTATGTCAGGGAATGAGTGACACAATATCAAGGGTTCATAAAGGATCAAGAAGGGATGGAGGAAGCAAAGGGAAGTACAAACAGAATATATGGAATATATCCAGGTCTAATGAATAGCTGAGTCCCTGTGTGAGCATAGCCTTGATCTGGAGTGAAGAAGTGGAGCTCCAAGCATGGAGAAAGCAGAGGTGGACTGAGAGCAGCAGAGGTGGCTGAAGTTGGCTGGAGATAAGGTCAGAGGAGGCAGAGATGGATGGGATGTCATGGATATGACAGTCATGACCTCAGCATGCTCTTTGGATACTCATTGAATCCAATCATACATCTTCTCCAGGCTTATGCCACACCTCCGACATCTTGCCATCCTCTTGATGGCCCCCTTTTTCCATACTCCAAACTTCAACCTGACTCTGCCCTCCTGACAGGTCATCCTTCTTTCCTCTTCCTCTGTTGCTGACTTCTCCTCCTATGCTCTCTGGTGAGACCACCCTCAGCTTTCAAGCCACCTCTTTGGGTTCCTCTTTTGTTGGTTTTAGGATATAGCTTGCTTGCCATGAGATTCCATTGAGTAACTGGAACACAAGCAGCACTTTCATCCAACCCCAGCAAGCGGAATGCCAAACCCCCCATGCCTCCACTCTGGAGCACACTCCAGAATCACCATGGCTCTTGGACTTTCACCCTTCCACTTCCTTGTCATTGTTACTCCATTTGCATGTGCATGCAAGATGAATGCTTGAGTCTACTCTGTCAGCCACCTCTAGCCCCTCACTGGAGGAAAGTAAGACACCTTCAATAGGAAAGTCAACCCTTGCAACATCTGACCTCCCCCCACCTACAACTCTGCTACTCTGACCTTTTGAACCTCAAGTCCAGAGATCACTCTGCTTTCTCCATTGCCAACTCTGGCAAGTCCGGACGATATAGTATTGGATCCTCTAGAGGTCCTTTTCTTCCTCCCTCTGATCTATTTTCCCTTTGTCTTATTCCCTTCTGTCATTTCTTCTTTTGTTTCCTCTTAACCTCTTCCCATTGACCCTTCCTACCTACAGACCAAAAGTCTGAAGGTAACTCTGTTTGCTGTCTGCCAACTCCAGCTTATCTGGTCAGTCTGGACATCTGGATAAGAAATCCCCTTTGGTTCCTTCTATTTCCTTCATTTGTTCCAGCTTCTTTTTATTCATTTCCTTTTCCTCTGCCTCTTCTGTGCTTGCAGACCCCAAGTCCAATAGCAATCCTGTTTCATGTCTGACAACTCTGATCATGTCTGGTCTGTTTCAGACATTAGAGCAAAGGTTCCCATTTGGTTCCTTGCTCTTCTTTTCTCTTTTCCTATGTTCCATCCTTTTTGTTCTAACACTAGGTCACAATGGCAGACTCCTCTTCAAGGAGCACCATTGCTGGTTGATGAACACCTCCTGTTTGACTCCATTCTAACTCCAGTTTGCTCTGGCAACTTCAGAGCCTTTCCTTCTGTTCTTCTTCCTCTACTTCTGCTCTGCTTCTGCCGCTTCATCTCT
>JBBPKI010000284.1:0-29211 GCA_038089155.1 Nevesoporus exiguus
GTTGAGGGATGTATGCTAACGAATTCGGAAGCCGCTGACATTATCAAGACGGAACATGGTCTATGAAGGGACATCGACTTGTACTATATCCTCCTGTAAAGTTCCGGGATTCAAAGGGGACGGTACTGCAAACCATGAATGCGTAAGGTATTTAGCGAGATATACTATAGTCATCTTGTATGTATCGCGTTCGGATATCACATAGAATCATGATTCACGTCTGGCCAGTGGCAGTGGCCACAAGCACAGCTGTGGAGGTCTTCAAACCATTAGTTGCGTAGGAACAAACCTGTCAGGGCCCATGAGAGCACGTTACTCGGTTTTGCAGCTGCATTGCAGGCAACCCTCTACCACCAGCACATTTTATTATCCGACGTATATATATCACTTCAGTGTTCAATCCCGCTCCCTCACTCGTTCCTCTGGGACGTTCGTGAGGGTAAGCACTATATTGCCAATACTACGATCCATAGCTAATTGTCGATATTGTACAGTTTACCCTTGTTCAGGTACTTAATACACTCGTTCCTCTGGGACGTTCATGAGGTTTACCCTTGTTCAGTTTCAACAGATTTTGCAGCTGTATTGCAGGCAACCCTCTGCCACCAGCACATTTCGTTGGTTGACCGAGTTAATCCGCCGTTACGATGTGCATGTGGCGAAATGACAAACCAGGTCTTGACTACAGGCGGTGTTGAATGGTGCGCGTTTATGGGTCACAATGTCGTACTCCATTGGTCTCGAGTTCTGGCAACCTGGTATGCGCTCGCAGGAGTCGGGGCCTAGTGAGCCCCGTCGACGAGTTAGCAAGTCTACAAGACGACCGCTGACATCACAAACCAAAACGCGGTAGGCGTTGGGCCGGCAGAGCCAGCAGATGGATCGCAGGACCCCACACCAGTCAAGGAGAACAACACGCAGTCAGGTAGGACGCCTCACGTCACCGGATCGAGTAGAGAGGGTCAGCAGATGGCTATAGGCCATAGTGAGCTAGTGGGCGAGGTTGAGGTCAAGAAAGTCGACAACGACAAAAGTCGAGCGGTTGACAAGAATGTCGAACGCGCGGGAAGCGTGTCGATGCACCAGGAAGCGGAGTGAACACGGCGGCAGACGAGACCACGACGACAAGTGCGTCCACGGATATAGCCATACCTCACCACCAGCTCAGTACATCGCTCAAGGGGAGAGGACCGGTCAAGAGGTGACCAAGTACGCTGGGCCATGGAGCAACAAGCTGACCAGTAGGTCAAGCTCGAGGGTCGAAGAAGGCGAGGTAGGCAATAACGAACGTCAATTAGCAATGCCTAACGAGCGGCGGCGTACGAGATCACCAGACCAGCCAGAGGAGTCGCGGGGCATCACGCACGGCCCAGGCGACCTCATGGATGCCCCTTGAGGGCGTGGAGAGCGTCCCGTCAGCTAGACGAATAGACCAGCAGCGAACGAGGAGTCGAAAAATCGATGCGACCAGCTACGAAGACAGTCAGCACGCATGATCGGATGGTTACAACGTACCAGAAGGCGTCGCATATGACCCTGGAGGGCTCCAGGTTAGTGCCAAACCGACGGTAAACGCGGACGGGTCGAGTGTACCAGGGAGTCACGAAGTCGCAAAAGTCGAGTCACGCAACCAAGCAGACATGCAAACAGAGCCGAGGTGTGATGGAGACGCACCTGAAGGTCCCCAGAATGAAGTAGGGGACCTAGGTGATGGTACGAATCACGACGAAGAACATTAAGCACCGTAGCTTGCCGGTAAGCCACGACTCGTAAACCGCGCGGCAGCAACGAGCAGGTCACTGGATGGTACTTGTGAAGCGGATGATGTTGAGGTCCATGATAGGATGCGGAGGGGTGGATATGACGGGCAACATGGTAGCAGCGACGGCAGCGACGGCACAATGAACGACACTGGTGGCGAGACGCTGCGTCCCGTATCTAGGTCGTTGGCTACGAAGACGTCATGTTTACTCCAAGAACGACACAGTAACCCTGGCGGCAAAGTGGTTGCGTTAAGAGGCACGCAGACTAACATCCCGAAATCGATGGGAAGCGGGGCTTCGACAGTACGAGTACGCCAGTCGAGTTAGAGGTCCTGGAGACCGGGGGGGCGAGTCGAGGAAGTCGAGAACTGTCGTGGGCGTCGAAATTGATGGGGGACGATGGGAAATAGACGAGGGATTGTAGTACTCACGGCGTCGGTGTATCCTCATTGCGTGATATCCGAGTCTGTCCAGTAGTATCTGTTCGCGTGCTTTAGCTCCTAGGTATTTTGTTCGCTCACGTTCGATGTACTATTTGCTACG
Organism: Nevesoporus exiguus; assembly: GCA_038089155.1. NCBI lineage: Eukaryota > Fungi > Basidiomycota > Agaricomycetes > Boletales > Boletaceae > Nevesoporus > Nevesoporus exiguus. The sequence goes on from JBBPKI010000284.1 coordinate 2,307, forward strand.
CTGCTTTTTGTGCTCTGCATCTTTTCTCTACTCGTAATCAGCCGCTGGAGCAGCATCCGAGTAAGTACTAGATAAGTACCCTCGCTATCTTTCAAGTTGCACGGGATATGCCGGCGGGTGCAGGATTGCCCAGAGGGCCATCAAGTTGCTGTCACCATCATATTGCCACGATCTCCTTTCTTACTTACTTAACTTTGCGAGTATGCCTTCCGGCTACGACGATACTTTTGGGTTGGACTCTTCCTCCAATCTCTCCTTTGTCCACGACGCTTAGGTTCAGTGAAATACATCATTAACCACGTGTTTTTCCCACTGTACCATCCTCAGCACGACGACCATACCGACATCAATGACTACAGGCTGATCTGTGCAGTGCATACTGCTGCTTGTGCTTTTAACGAGTACATAGACCATGCACACCAGGCTCAGTGGCTTCATATTACCAAAATGTTGGAGAATTTACGAGCCCTCGTCGTGCCTGGTACCTCTGTGGAGTTGCGGCGAAACAGTCTCACCTCGCAGCTTGATAAGATGGAAGCTGGAGGTAGGCTCTGTAATTGAGTGTCGACATCTTTGCTAAAGAACCTCAGGCATGGTTGCATCTCTCACTCCCGATAGAGTCAACGGGGTCATATTTTGGAAGCGGGCCGACTGCACTGTGTATGAGTTATTGCCCTTGCCCAGATCCTCAATTGTGGAACACTCGTATCCTGAGTCGGCCATCGAGATTCCCAATCAAGTATTTGAAGAGGTCAACTTTCGATTTGCACTGGCAGACTCCCTCTCTTACCGTTCTGCTTTGATGACCACGAGCATGCTGTGCAAGTATGGCCGTCTTGTTGAATGCCAACCCATTACCAAACGTTCCGGTCCCACTGCAATTGACGAAGGTGGCGGTCTTTGTAGGTGGTCTCGCTCGCCACTGTGGTTTCTCATCAAACTTGCCATCCAATTATTCCTTGGTCGTTCTCCAATTGGCCCCGCTTCCTATAAAATGTTCATGTTATTCTTCATGTGCAACCTCACGGACGATGTGCTTGACGCTACCCTCTCCAGTGTTCTGCTTCGCTCCATCTCTACCAAGATCCTTCGACGGTTAGGGAAGCTTGGTTCTTCTGTTCCTCAGTGGCTCTCTTCCATGGGGTCTCGCGCTTGTTCTAGTCTATCCCACGCTCTTGATCAGAGGTGGGAGGTGGCCCAGGCTACCCGCTCCTCATCTGTACCTTGGGATCCCTCTCAGCTCCATCCTACAAAAGACATCCAACTTTCCTTCGCTCGTGTCAGCGAGTACCTATCAACCTCTCTTGTAAATCATAGTTACGATCTTCCGCATGTGCCTTCCCCCCCAATAGCCCTTTCCGACACACCCTTCGCAGCTTTCTGTCTTATCCTGAACGAGTCCTGCCTCGTCATGGGACATACCATGATGACATTCACGTTATCCTTTACGATGTTGAACGGGGTATCAGCGAAGATCTTGATACCTGGGTTGCTTCTACTATCCGATATGAACATGTTGGCAGGTCATGTGAATTGCTCAGACGTGCGGTACTTCAGTATCAGTTTATGCTGGGAGAATGCACATATAATCACGGAAAGGGTACATTTACCTATAATCTCTCCTCGGACCCCAGTGGTCTCCTCTTCCATCCCGATCGTATGTCCATTATGATCTTGGCGATGATGGAGCTTTGGGTTGCTCTTGACAAGCTTGCTGTTAAGGAGGCTCCATTTCTGGTTGATTGCTGTCCAGAAGTGCCAATCACTCTCCTTGGCAAGCTACTCCTTCGTGACGCTATGAGTATCCATCGCTTGTGTCGTACATATCAGTACCTCCTCGCTCGGCACACCCGGGCACACCCTGGATGGCTGGCAGTGAGTTCCTTTAGGGGTTATTCCATCTCCAGAAATTTTCAGCATCTCGAAGGGTCCTTTATGCGCTGTTTGGAAGATGCACACAGACTTCCAGGTGGACCATATGCAGACTCAAAGTTGCAGGGGTACCTTAGCGACACCACACATACATCCAATGAGGTCTTGACTGCTCAGGTGAACTGCTCTCTCAACCTTTCCTTGGACAAATTCATTGCTTTTGGACACCTACGGAGTGGAGGTTCACTTCAATGGTTTAATATATTGCAGGAGCTGCGAGGCAGAACTCTCAACTTTCGTGACCAAGAGGTCTACTTGCTATTGGTGCAAGCTTCTACTCAAGTTGGACCCATTGATGACACAGGGCAGTTGTTGTGGCACCAGGAATTCCAAGATCCTTCATTCTGTTGTGCACTTCTGGATGAGCTGGAGAGCTTGTTTGTCGACTTCAGAGTGGGGTCATCAGATGGGCCAGGGATGGCCACAATTTCCTTGTTGGCTGGTATTCTTGCTTCAAGATCCTCTGCAGATGTTGCTGAGTGGGCAATCCAGCTTCTGCAGAATATATGCCAGAAGATATATGTTTGGGTGCACGAGCTGCTATATGATGTGCGGAACTTGGTGTTATCTGCCCACAAAGAAAGTCTTGCACTTTTACGAGACATGGCTATTGTCTGCAGAAGCACATTTGATGTGGACTCTGCTGCAGCATACAAACTTCTTTGTTCTACAGAAGACATTGAAATTGCTCTTTCCTGCAGCATGATTATACGCATGACTATGACTACCTTTCATACTCCTTTGGGCAAGTCTGTTTCTTGAATCATCTTTCAAGAGTATCAGTAACTGGGTTGGCCAGGTGTTCCTACATATGTGGAGCTACTCATGGGTCGAAATCATCATCTCTCTCTCACTCTTGAGGGGAGCTTGAGGGATGCTATCCAGGCTGATGCCTCAGATGCTGGTGTTGATCGTGCTATTCAGTTAGTATGGCCTGACTACCGGCCAAGCCCATGCCGGTGGGAGCCAGTACTGTCACCAGACTCTCAGTGGTTGGCATGTCCAACTGCGCCAACCAGGGATGGACAGTCCCAAATGGTGCATATCAATCTGCTAGATGGATTGGTTTTGGTGGATGGTAAGCGGATGGACAACAAGTTACCTATTGAGGTAACAGATAATGCAATGTATCGTGAACTCTTCGGTGATGTATGTTACACAGTTGTGTCGATTTCCGACATGATGTTAGCTGCTCAACATGTCTTTCAGCTTTCTTTGGTGGTTCTTCCCTCTAGTCTTTCAGGAATGGATTTTGTCACGATGTCCATTGTTCATGACCACCATGTAGGTTGTTGGGTGCCATCATATGACAGCAAATATCTAAATATGTTGCTCAGGTGCACTTTGCAGTCCGAGCTAGTCATGTGTCCCATTTGGTTGTCATTCGTGCTCAAAACAAAGACACAGGGGATATCTTTGAACTAATCCCTCGGGAAAAAATACAGGAGGACCTTCCAAATCCATTGGTCGAAGGACATGTTCACTGGTGGAATTCCTCTAAATCCATCATCGAGATAAGGCCTATTGGGCAACCATGGGTGCAAACCTCAGACAACTGGACAGTTCATCTCTGCCAAAGCCAATCTCATGCAACAAGTGGAAGTGAATTTCTTGTGAACAAAAAAAGCTCAATGTGGGCGATGGTTTCAAACCGTTTCTTGTGTCTTGACGATCCTGAAAATCTCGTTATAACCGTTTCCTCGGCTGATCTAACATTATCTTCATCACTACAGTTGTCTGTCACTTTGCCCCGCTATGGCCTGTCATTCTTTATCAATAAGGATGCCAATCTGCAGTCCTGTGATTTCAAGGACATGGTCTATGATGAGGATCAGTGTGCTGGGACGTTATTTGGTCTTATCAATAAGCTTGTTCTCCGTTCCGAAACTCAGGTTCAAGTTGAGTCGGGCCTCACTCCCAAGCTCATCCTCGTACCACGTGGTAATCCCTTCGATAAGCAAGATCACACCATTTCTGTCAAACTTCCTCCACGTGGCCCAATCAGTTACTACACATATCGGGTGGACAGTGAGCTGGGCTGCCTGAAAGACATTGTCGACTTGGAGAGTAGGCTGTACCTTGCCCACCTGCACATTCTCACCAGTCGGGAATGTAGACCTGACCCGCTAACAGGCAGAACAGGTGTAGAGGAAGCAATCTCTCTCATATGGTTAGCTGGCACTCAACAGGTGACTGGTGGATGGTCCCTAGAGTTGTCAGGCCCCCAGATACATTCTGCATTTGCAAAAATTCAGAATGTCATCAATTGTAGAAGGGAACTTCTTACTGAACACACCATTTTGCGAGAAGCACGTCTGCTTCCATATGTGGTTGCTCCCAATGTACAGCTCTCTGCCAAGGGACCCCTGGCATTGCCTTATCAGTTGCTTCATGAACGGGCCGTGCCCAACCTACCAAAACGCAATAGGCTAATGCGTCACAATCTCGAGGGTCATGGTCTCTCTTCTTTGGGTGTTGATGCACTGCATCAACTACTTTCCTCTCTGCGAATAAATGGATCAGCGCCGCCTTTTCAAAGGCAGTACATCTCTCAACTTCACCATAGTGCGTATTGTTTCCGGACAACGCATTGCATTGACTCCGCTGGCTACTGCAAGGGTGAAAAAGCTGGCATAGACATACTCTGCAAACACTACACGCAATGTAGAGACAATTATAGGGAGGGTCTCGAAGTGGTCAAATCGGCTCTCGGCCCAAAAACAGAATTCGAACTGATTCTTGATCAATGTGGTCAGTGGCCACGTCTTACACCATTCATTCTCTTCCGATGTCTTGCATCGACCTCGCCAATCAAACCCTCCGAGAGCTGGAAGAAATGCTTAACTGGCTTGGCTTTACCCGCATTAGATGTCCAGCGGGCACGAAGACTTGTCTTGTTTGCTTTGGAGAATCTCGAAGAAGAGCTGTACAAAGAATTAGAGAATGAGGGATTGGATGGATGGGATGCTGCTGAACATCCGGATTGGCTGTTGATTCAGGTATGTCTTCCGTGATGAGAACGCCAGTCCCCACTGATTTTTTCGTCTGGATTACCCCAGCTGCAAGGGAACTTTCTTATTCGTCACGTCCAGGCTGTTGCCGCAAAGGAAATCATGTCTCCTCGATCAGGAGCAAACACCGTCATACAGGTTAACATGGGCGAAGGAAAATCTTCCGTGATCATCCCTATTTGTGCGGCAGCACTCGCTGATGGCAATCAACTAGTCCGCATTATCGTGCCAAAAGCATTGGTTCCACAGTCCCTCCAACTTCTAACTGATCGTCTCTGTGGGCTGATCAATAAGCCGATATGCCACCTGACCTTCTCACGTGATGACACCCGTGACCCATTTGAACTGTCGCGCAAGATCCACCGCCTGACTGCACTTGTGACCCAATGTAAAGGCGAACGGGGTATCGTCGTCATGCAGCCTGAGCATATTCTATCGCTCAAGTTGGCATGTTCGGATCCACAGTTGCTGATAGATAGAGAGCCAGACAGAGCGCTGATAGACCTTCAGAGATTCCTTGATACTCATGTTCGAGATATCCTGGATGAAAGCGATGATGTTCTCCGTCCCCAACTCCAATTGATCTACGCCATTGGCCATCGACACCCATTTGAAGGGTCCCCGGATCGATGGATCATCATTCAGCAAGTTCTCGCCTTCGTGAAACAACGTGCATACCTTCTTTCTACTCCCAATCCGTACACAACACGGTGTGACTGCGGTTCACCTGGATCATTCCCTTACATCAACATCCTGCAGGCAGAAGATGGCGAGCAATTGATATCTCTGATAGCTCAGGATGTATTGAATGGGTACCTCCCTGGGATCAAGTTTCATTCTGAGCCAGGACTACAAGGGGTGATTCGTGAATTCATGCTGCGCAAGGACATCGATATCCACCCAGACACAGTTGAGGTAGTGAAGAAATACGCCTACTACAGTCCTAGCTGGGGCCCACTGCTTCTCCTACGTGGTCTCTTGGCCCATGGCATTCTTTTGTTCGCTCTCACGCAGCGCAGGTGGCGTGTAGATTATGGCCTTGATCCAACCTTCCCGCAACGCACTATGCTTGCTATTCCATACCGTGCCAAAGACATCCCGACCGAAGCAGCAGAGTTCGGGCACCCAGACATGACCATCTTACTCACGTGTCTCTCTTACTACTTTGGAGGGTTGAGCGAGAAACAGCTCAGAATCTCGTTTGAGCTTCTGTTACAACAGGATGACCCGTCTTCCGAATATGCACTCTGGCTTGAAGACTACAATACTGCGTCGGTGCCAAAGCCTCTTCAGCGACTGAGCGGCATCAACATCAAGTCATCGGAGCAATGGATGGGACACATCGTCCCTCTTTTCACTCGAAATAAAAGGGCGATAGACCTGTATCTTTCGAAGGTCGTGTTCGTGAGACATGCGAAGCAATTTCGCGAGAGAATCGTAGGTTCATACTGGGACATAGCAGAGGAGAAGAACCATCTAGTCACGGGTGAGTGTGCTCTCAGAGTTCCGTCCACACCGTGCTTGCAGACTGAACAGAATGAAAGGATTTTCTGGGACTAGCGACGGACAATATTTGTTACCAACGTCCATCGCTCAAGGCAACCCAGATTATCTCCATCAGACAGGAGCAAATGCAAAAGTTCTTGCCTGCCTTCTCCAGCCTGAGAACTCTTCGTGTATGGTAACAAGTGACGAACGTACTGTGCGATGGACCACGCGCAGACTCCTCGAGATGGTAGTTGCCCAGGAACCACAAATCCGTGTCCTGCTAGATGTGGGTGCACAGGTACTCGACCTATCCAATCTCCAGCTAGCTAGGGCATGGCTAGATTGCACCGCAGCCACTGAGACCGCTGGGGCCATATACTTTGCTGAGGATGACAGGTTGATGGTACTCACTAGGAGTGGAGTGACACAGCCCCTGTCATCGTCGCCGCTCATCCAGCAACTGGGACGATGTGTCGCGTATCTAGATCATGTACACACAAGGGGTACAGACATCAATTTTCCTCGCGGATTCCGGGCTGCTGTCACCCTGGGACCCAAGGTTACGAGAGACCGCTTAGTCCAAGGTGTGTTCAAGTTGAACCACGATTGAGTGATCAAAGAATCTCATCTCGGTGATCACCAGGCTGCATGCGGATGCGCAAGCTCGGCTATGGTCACAGTGTCATGTTTTTTGCACCTCACGATGTTGACAAGAGGATCCGCGGTCTGGTCGGCAAGGAAAGTCGGAGCATCCCAGTGACGACCTCCAACATTTTGCACTGGGCAATCCACGAAGCATGGAATGACATCACGCGACGGGCCCCATACTGGGCACAGCATGGAGTGTGTCATAAATCCGGAAGTGAAGCTTGGTCCCGTTTTTGTAGAAACGAGATCACGCCCAGGCAATTAGTGGAGGCTTTGGTCCAGCCGGAGCTCAAGTCTTTGGCTGACATGTATATGCCATACCACTCGCTAGAGACCGCTTCTTCCACGGAGCTACCCCCATGGATTCGTGAACGATGTGAACATCTCGGGGTCCTGTCGCTTCGTGATGCTTGTATGGACGAAGAACAGGAGAGGGAAGTCTCTCGCGAGATCGAGCAGGAGCCAGAGGGAGTAGAGCGGCTTGTCAGGCCATCGCCGGCGAAGCATTTCCTTCATCCAGACGTGATCAACTTCGTGAAGACAGGTGACATTCTTTCGCTGTCACAGAGCACGGCATTCCGTCCAGTGTCTACTATTGGTATCACTGCCGCTTCCAGTGGACTACTTGCCTGGAGCCCATACATATTGGCGACGGCGGATTTTTGTGAGACAGTCGAGAAAAGCACAGCAGTTGGTGTGAAGATGAACAATTATCTGCGCCCCGTCCAGTGGGTTCTTTCAGGGAAAATGAATGGCAGGGATACCCTCATCCTCCTGAGCCCATTCGAAGCCGATCGGTTGATGCCAGATATTAGGGTCAGCGAAGGCGTTTACTTGCATTTATACATACCCCGGACGACCAATCGCATGAAGCCATCTGACAATCTCAGGCTGTATTCTGCCCCTCCTGTCCCCTCCAACTGGGTCCCCCCTTGGCCGCTGGTCGACCAGCTGAACTTGTTCGCTGGACAACTGTATCTGAGCGACTACGCATCCTATACTCGTCTATGTTCTTTCCTTGGCATACATACACAAGAGCCGCCCCAAAGAGCGGGTGCAATGGTCACGCGCAACTGGTTCAGCAACCCTAGTTCGTCAAGCGCAGAGACTAATGATAAGCATGAGGGAACCCCACTGCCACACGTCATGCAGCTGCTTGCCGCCAGACGGGGCATGGCTTTTACGGGAACACACATGGGCAGAATTCTTGAAGGGTGGCCATTGGCTGAAGAGGATTTTCCGCCTAACCCGTCCCATCTCGTCGATTCTACGATGAGTAGTCAGTTCGGACGGGGCCAGCTTGGTCTTCATGTGAAACAAATTCTGATTGATGAGGGTGATGAAGAAGAGTTGGCGATGTCACGGAAACGTGTCTTGGATTCAGAGTCTGCAGGCAGGCAGGCAAAGTGGGGACGAAGAAACTGAACACTTCAACTTCTGTACGGTCTCCCCGTGGAATCACTCTGTAGTACCGTTGCTGTCGATTCCATGATTCGGCATATGTCAAGAGTTGAGCATATCTGCACAGTAGCTCGGCGGTCCCACTCATGTATTTACTGTGATTACTTGAAATGGATAGACTCTACACACTTCACCATGTCACCACTGCGTCCACGAGGTAAGGTACTCCTTCGACTCCAGCGCCCCATTGGTTAAGTCCAGTTCGATTCGCATGGTGAGATGGGTTCGTTTGGTCATGTCCGCACTCGATTAATGCAGTCCTCAGAGCCGCCGCCGCCACTGCTACTAGGTGCTCAGAATCGGTATCGACCCAAATAAAGGCGTTGGATGTAGTAGTAGCACGGCATAGCTGCACACACATCTCCAATTCTGTGAGAGACCTCGGTAGACAAAAGTAAAATCGGAAACTTTCGTCAATATTAATATTATTGCCCGGATGTACTGTGTTACTCTGAGCAACGGGATGACATCTTCAAGTTTCGGATCCCTGGGCTGGCACTCACCAAATTGGGCCGCAATATCTCCGGACCATCAATCTATGGAAAAGTGACAGACCCCAGAAGAGTCGAAAGAACATAGCCATTTTTCTCTCCACTGTTCGGCTCCCTGTCCAGAGAGGTATCGGCAATTTAGATGACATCCTTGGTCGATATCGACGGCGTCGCCGACCAGGAGTTCGATTTCGTCACCATTGGTGCGTCCCATCATCTGTCCCTTCCGCCAAACTTTTGATGATCAACAGGTGGAGGGGTCTGCCATCTAGCTCATGCTTGTCGTTATCCAATCTGATCAGGCTTGTATAGACTGCAGGTCTAGCATTGGCAGCGCGCCTGTCTGAGGCACCAGTCTCGGTCCTCGTGCTGGAGGCAGGGGAGGCTCACCTGAACGATCCCGTTCATTGTAAGCATCACATGCTGTCCAGTGCATCCCGCTGACTCGCCCCGCGGTTACCAGTGTTTCCGTTCCAACGAAGAGCGCACGGCTCCCCGAAGTATACCTGGCAATTTCAAACGGTACTGCCTGTGCATGATCTATGTCAGCGGGCTGTTTCTTATTGTTTAAAAGATGCCACAGGCATTTTCTGCCGACCGACAGTACTACTGGCCTCGGTATGTGGATTCCTCTTCTTGGATCGCGACCTGATGTAGCTGCAGGGGCAAAGGGCTTGGCGGGAGCTCCGGAGTCAACCGATTCCTGTGGAACAAGCCAGCAAGGACCCACGTTGACGGTAATCTGACACTTGCGCTCGGACTCTTCCGGTCTCAGACTCCTCTAAACAATAGCTTTCGAGGAGCTGGGAAATAAAGGCTGGAACTTGGAGTCGTTTGACAAGTATTCGAAGAGAAGTGAGAGGTTCGTGTTATCGCGAGTCCGGTGTTTTCTTGCTAGCTGAGATCTCATATAGGTTCGTTGCACCAGATCATGACCTTGACGTTCTGAAGTTTGATATTGGTTCTCACGGAAAAAACGGTACGAGTCATAATCGGACTGGAGCATTTTGTACCATTAAAAGATGCTCAGGTCCTGTTATCACATTGTTCCCGCCTCTCCTCTCAAACCTCGAAAGGCCCGTTCAGCAGGTATTTCAATCCTCCTTTACTTTTAATCCCTTGTTTTTGCCCTGCATAGGCCTTGAGCAGCCTTGGTATCAAGTCTGTTCTAGACAGTGTAAGTTTGTTAGTGTTCGGATGCCTACGGAAATGACCCAGCAAATTTGTAGTCGACAGACGATGTAGCTCTCTGTTTTCTTGGCAAGGGGCATACACTGATCTGCTACAGACACTTGGCGTCGGTACCGCAGCGGTTACTATAAACCCTGTTGATCACTTTCGGCCGTATTCTACCAATGTGAATGCCTTCTTCCTATATGTATGAGTCACTGCTGATGGTTTTGTGAAGGCGTATTATACTCCTGTCGCGAACAGAAAGAAATCTTACTGTCCTTGCTAATGCCTACGTGATAGACATTGTCACTAAGAAGAGCGAAGATGGAAAGTTGGTCGCGACAAGTGTAAAGTTTATTCATGGAGGAGAACGGAAATTATACGAGGTCAAAGCTTCGAAAGAAGTTTGCATCTCCGCGGGGTCGGTGCCTCTGTGTTTCCCTGCAAGTAGGCATTGGCCAGATTGATCCGATAGTACTATCGAGACACGTCGGGTAAGATTTCGATGTTGTGTGGTTTCAAATCACCAATTCAGGTGGGTCAGCTGTTAGAGCTTTCCGGTATTGGTGACGGCGTGGTGCTCGGCAGAGCAGGTATTCAAGTCAAGCTTGAGTTGCCAGGAGTTGGAAACAACGTTCAGGAGCATCTTTATACCTCCATATGCTACGGTGTGAAAAGAAATACTGTTTTCTCTGGACTGGATTAATGTGCTCCACTTTAGCTCTAAAAGCCGATAGTTACGATGGCTACGAGTTCCACACAGTGGACCCCCTCTTAGGATCTGCAGAAGTTTACCAGAAAAACATGCAATTATAGTAAGTCTGTATTCGCTGCTCCAAGTGTGTTAGTGCATGAGACCTTCGTAGCCCACAAGGCAAGGGTTTACTTCATCTCTCGATCCTCAGCCTTGCATTCCTTTCATTGGATGTAATCTCCACTAACGCCTCAAAGCTGCACAAAGAACTGGAGAAGAACCTCCATAATGTTCCTTTATCCGGTGGCCTCCGAAGGCAATATGACGTGCAGCTTCAACACCTGAGAAACCAAGCTCCAAGTCTCGAGATTTTTGTTTCCCCTTCCCCTCTCCACTTTCCGCTGACTGCAAGTGCGCAATGTTCGAATTTACTCCCCGATAGAGTGTAAAGGTCTCGGCAATAGTGCCAACTGGGAAGCACATATCATTCGGTGTTGCCCTCAATACCCCATTCTCGAGGGGTTCAATTGTACGCCTTCCTTATGCACTGAAGTTCCAACTATTGCTGATGTTTAGCCAGCACGTTGACCCTGCCGACCCAACTAGAGATCCCATCATAGATCCACACATCTTTGAGCAGCAATATGGCATGTAACTCCATTTGCTCACAAGATCCAAAGAATCTCAGAAATAACATATCTCACGTCCCTGGTCGAACTTGTAAAATTTGTCAGGAGACTCGTCAGGACAGCTCCGCTGAACGACATTTTTAATGGTGACGTTGATATGCATAAATCTTCAGAATTTCGAGGCTAAGTGTCCTCGACAGAAAACGACATTCGTCCAGGCCCTGCTGTGATGACTGACGAAGATATTGCAGGTATGCAGGATTGTTTTGCCATCATGGTTAGCTTCTGGCGTCAGTTCAGAATGGTTAAGGAAGGAGACTGGGACCACTTTCCGCGAGTACACACCGCCGTCTGGATATCTAGTTAATTGACCGAGCTATAGATACAATCGGAACATGTTCGATGCTCCCCCTGGAGGATGGTGGAGTCGTCGACCCTGCACTTAGGGTATGCTCAGCACAACTCGACGACGATACAGCCCGAGTGTTGATTATTGTGCAGGTGTACGGAACTTCCAACCATCGTGTGGTTGATTTGTCCATCGTCCCTCTCTATGTCGGGAGTCATACCCAAAGTGCGCCTTATTTTTATGGACGATCATCTCCTTATACTCTTCCCCAAGGTATTGCCTATGACATATCGAAGCATGTAAGATTGACGAGACCCAAAGCTGCAGACATCATTAAGATGGAATATAGTCTGTAAGCTTATGATATCGTTTGTTGACATTGCGAGGACAAAGTAAAAGCCTAGTTCCTACTCGTACCGGCGACATGATTTCCTACTCCAACGACTAGAGTGTCCAGGATAGTTGTGGTCTGATGTGTCAGTCGAGTGAACCGTAGAGGATGGAAAGAAGGCATCGGCGGACACCCACCTCCCTCCATGCCGTGTTTTGTCAAGTTCACAATTTGTTGAAGGTGTTACATAATATTACTGTTTCGTGTCCGCAGTGTGATCCAGTGCCAGTGGAGTCCTTGGCAACCGTCTCACTGTATGAACAGCCTCTGATGACTTGGAGCTTCTAAGAGAAATGAATTCGCCAGCAAGGAAATATAAAAGCTAAGCTTCTAATACGTGAAGCCCTGTTGACCCAAAATTAATCCGCGCTGCCAAAACATCATGGTTTTGTTGACTGACAGGCTGTTCTCCGTAGCATCTGTATCGTTCCTAGTAGCCTGCTCACAAGCTGCTACGAGAGTTTTAGCTGTTTCCTGGTCTACCTTACCTTTTAACCCTGCATCTATTCCTCTTGCAGTCAGGACGCCCTACTTGTCTGCGTGGCTTCCACAAGGCGATGGAGCCACGGTGAACCAGGCTTGGCCGCAGTTCTGGGCGTCTGGGGTACGCCGATGCATATACCTGGCCAGTCTAATTACTAACTCCATCTGATCCGACCAGAATCTTGGATGGGCCGGTTACATCAGAGTTGATGGAACAACATACACTATCCTTGGACGTCCTGTCGTCGTTGGCACCTCGCCAGCACTCGCCACCCAGCATAGCATGCAGGTGACTAGCAGGTTGTTGTTCACCCCTCATGTCCCTCATCGCTATTTCAGTTTACTGCTACATCTACCTTTTTCCGCCTGAGCACCGGACCGGTCGATGTCGTTCTCAGCTTCATCAGCCCTGTCGAGGTACAGACCTCAGCTCGTCGATATCTATGCATATGCGTGACAATTAGTATGATACTAGCCCTTCGACCTCGTGAAACAATCCACTCCATTTTCGTACCTCACTGTGCAGGCCATTTCCACGGATGGTGCGGCACACGCGGTTAGCGTTTACACTGACATCAGCGCCGAGTGGGCTTGTGCAAGTGACAACACGCAAGCTGTCATTTGGCAGAGTACAACCACCGGACCTGTTTTCACGCACCAAGTTACGCTCGAAACACAGCAGAATTATACCGAGTACCACGATTTCATCTTGCGTAAGTTTGCTTTGCTGGCTTGACCCGAGAAGTCACGCTAAGTTCGCTCTCGTGTGGCAGAGGGAGCCGTATATTATTCGACAACGAACGTACGCAAACTTCGATTTTTGATTTCTCTAGGAGCTATAAAAAAGCCTGATCGTATTTCTAGAACGGAACCTCAACGACATACCAGACAGGACAGGATATTGTCGTTCGCGCCCAATTCATAAACGACGGTGTTCTTGCAAATACATTGGACACCAACTTCCGCGCCATTAGCGATGACTGGCCAGTGTTTGCTTTTGCTCAGGATCTAGGCATGATCTGTGGCACCAGTGATACTATCGTCTTCGCAATCGGTCATGTGAGGGATCCTGCCGTCAAGTACATTGTCGCTAGGGGAGCTTACCAAGGGAGAAGTCTTTACTCCCAGAGCGCTTATCCATACGGTGTCCAGCAAATGGTTAGCCGCGTCATGGATATTACCGGTCATTATTCTGGTCCACTGATGTTATTGTGTCCAGATCGAAGCATTCTTCGAGGACTACGTTAACGCAGTCCTCAGAGCACAAGGATTCGACAAGCAGGTCGAAAGCGATGCTTCTGCCATTTCTAGCAACTATGCTGGCGTCGTTCAACTCTCTATTCGACAAGCATTCGGTGCTATGGAGCTGACGATTTCACAGACTGGTGACGGTTCATGGAATACTAGTGATATCCTCATGTTCTTGAAAGGTGTGCTTCTTTGTGAGCCGTTTTGAAGCTTCGACTGACTCGCGTTTAGAAATATCTAGTGATGGGGTGCGTCTCAGTCTTGTCTTGCGTCTTGCGGAGGTCTCTGATTTCTATGAACCTTACCAGAATGTAAACACTGTCGACGTAATCATGCCAACCTGGCCGGTCTTGCTCTACACTAACCCTGCGCTGGGCAAATATCTCCTCCTTGGTCTCTTCGAGTATCAAGCTACGGGACAATGGCCTGCAACATATGCAGTCCATGACCTCGGTGAGACTCTTCGTCGCTCGAGATGGCAACGTGCCCTCACGTACATCAAGGTTCTGCATACCCCAAGGCTATCGGGCACAATGATGGTAATGCAGAAGACATGCCACTCGAAGGTAAAATATGTTTCACGTTATATTCACTCTTGTCCGCTCATAGAAAGCAGAATGTGGGAATATGCTTATCATGACTTTAAGCTACACTCAAAAGACGGGGGACGATTCGATCATCAGTCGTTATGTGAGTACTGTATAGCACTGCTAATATAATCCTAATCTAATCCCTTCCAGACAGACCTACTTAATCAATGGACTGGCTATCTCGTTGCGGAGGCTCTTATCCCTGCTTACCAGATCAGCACGGATGATTTTGCTGGCGCACTCGCTAACCAGACCAACCTCGCCATTAAGGGGGTTATCGGGATCCAAGTTATGGCCGAGATCTATGGACTGCTTGGCAACACCGCGGGCCAACGGAACTACAGTGTACGTCCATCAAACAACTCAGAGTTCTATTAGATGCAGGCTTCTTCAGTCGATCGTGGCGAGTTATGTACCACAGATCTTACACTACGCCACTGCCAAGGATGGGCAACATTTGGACCTAGCCTATGGAAATGACAGCAGGTATATTAGTAAGGCCCACCTTTTGAGTGTTTACTCACTGTTTCTAGCTGGGGTTTATCGTACAACCTGTACGCTGACAAACTCCTTGGTACCAATGTATTCCCGCAGTCCATCTATGATATGCGTAAGCCAATTCCTGACGTATGAATCTTTTCATACTGAGAGGTTTGTTTTGATTGTCAGAGACCGACTGGTACGCTACTGTCGTCAGTAAGTACAAGTTAGTGCCTCCTCTAGTTAAAGGTATTAATTAAACGCTCGATCAAGACACGTATGGCGTCCCTCTAGACACTCGGTGAGTCAACCTCCTATCCGGCACTCAGTTAACGCACACCCGTGACAGACATACATATACTAAGTCGGACTGGCAAATGTGGACTGCGGCCATAATGACTAACATTACTACAAGAGATATGTTCATTGACTCGGTGTACAAGTATGCTTCCAACGGTGCGAACAATGCGCCTCTAAGTGATTGGTATGATACCCTCAGTGGTAGATCCGATGGTTTCCAGGCACGCCCCGTCGTCGGTGGTCATCTTGCTTTGGTTGGTTTTGCATAATCCCATTGATTTTTGATCCATAACTTACTCAACTTTATTGCAGCTTACCCTGTAGGCCTAGGCAGAGCAAGGAAATTGTATCTACATGACTATGTACGATTGAAAGTTGCCTATTCAGTACTATATATATGCCTACTCTGATTCGCGTGGCGGCTGTGCAAGGACGGTTGCACGCACCGGGGCTTCGTCTTGACTTGCACCCGTGTCAAGCTGTCGACGCCGCGTGAGACCTCACTCGGCGACACGCAGTGAGAAGCAACATGGCACCGTTCGGTGCGCCAAAAGCAGTGCTTAGTGGACTCAAAGAGCGACCTGAGTCATTACTTGTCCAGGGTAACTCCTGCTTACCCCACATAGAATCCCCTTACTGACAGGCTCACAAGGCGACAGGCTGTATGTTGGTACCGCAACTGGCAACATACACATTTACGACCTGAACGAAGGCGCTGACACACGTGAGTCTATGTTCTCTTTCATACATCCCCACTGATGTTCAGGTCGTACTGGTCGATCAGCCGAGGAAGCGAACGCGACAGCCAAGTTGTTCGAGACGAAGATTGGGATATCCAGGAAGGCCGTCGATCAGCTAGGGTACATCAAGGATGTAAACTCGCTCGTCGTTCTCTCCGGTTTGTGTCCTTCCTACCGCTTACAACATCCGTTCACCGGCTCCTTTTACACTTCAGAAACTCTCCTCACGTTGTATCCTCTCCCTTCTTTCTCGCCACCTACAAAACTCGCTCAAGCCAAGAATGCTTTATCATTTGCGGTTCATTCATGCGTGCACAATGCCCATAGAACTCAAAGCCCTGGTTCCTCCGGTGAAGGGGGGACAGGGTCGATACCCATTCCAACTATAGTGACAACTCTTGTAGTGGGGTGTCGTCGGAAAGTGATCGTGTATACTTGGAGGGATGGAGAGGCTCAAGAAGTCAAGGTGAGCCAATGCGTCCGCGTGTAGTGATATTACCTTTTCTTGAGTTCGCTCATCTCATTTCTCCAATTTGGCCCGCGGACCATATTGGTGGCTAGGAAACGCCACTGCCTCACTCTCCTCGTGGAGTAGCGTTCTTAGATGCATCCCACGTATGCTTCGCATACTCTCCAACTGAATATGCAATCTTCTCCTTAGATAACTCGACGGTTACTGATGTTACGATGCCTGCGCCAATACCTACGGCCCCTTCGTCATCGGGATTAGGAATGGGGACGTTCTCTGGTTTGTCGAGTTACATGAGTCTCGGCTTGGGAAGTAAAAATGCAAAACCCGGCCTGGCAAGGATTGGCGAAGGAGATCTTCTTGTTGTCAAAGAGAGTAGGTTGGATTATTTGATTCGTTGGGGCTCCGTGGTTGACATGATTTTTCTAGACCAGGGCTTTATCATCGATATTGATTCCAGAGCAAAAGGGAACTGCATTAACTGGCCGAGTCAGCCCGAGGAAATAGGTGAGATTGTAGTTCCCATCAATTGCCCTCTAACGTTACTCTTGGACGACTCTAGCATTCGTGAACCCCTATGTATTCTCTATTCTTCCAGCTGGTACGGTACCCGTTACGTCAGAGTCGTCTAATAGCTTGAGCAACGCCTCCTTCCCTACGAGTTCTTCGTTGCTGCCACCAGCAGCGGTACCATCACAAACGCAATCTTCCTTTTTCCAGGGTCCTGTTATTCAGATCGTCTCGTCTATTAGCATGCTCCCGGTGCAGACTGTCGCCTTCCCTTTCCCTCATGCACCCTCTTCCTCCAATAACACAAATGCATCCGTCGCGAACGTCATGAATTCATCTTTACGGCTACTCACTACCGACATTATCTCCGCTCATCCTAGTACAACTCCCGCGTCATCCTCGAAGACTACTTCCCACCTCTTTCTTGTCTCTACTCCTCTCGATCGGACGCTCGCAACCTCAGAGGGGACCAACATCTGGCAATTTACGATGCGTAGTTGGGATGCCCAAATCGAGGAGCTGGTGGCGCATGCGTCCTACACCGAAGCGTTAGCCCTACAAGATCATGTGTACGGCTCTGCTCCTAGCCCGAGACGAACTCTCGTTCTCGCTCTCAATGCCGTATCGCAATTCCGGTCTGCGCGATACGACGATGCAATAAATACGTTTTTAGATCTTGATATTAATCCTGCAAAAGTTATTGCATTGTATCCTGAGAAGGTTTCTGGACGTCTAGCGGTGAAACAGGAGGAGTGGATAGTATTATTTGGGGGTCCGGTAGCCCAAGTGAAGCAACACTCTGGTGGAGCGGAGGACGCGACATTGGTCAAGTCGAGCGAAGGGGAGAATAGAGAAAATGCGGCCACCAGTAAGGATAAGATTATAGCAGCGATTTCGAGGTCGCCTTCACCAGCAAACTCCGTGAGGGCACGGACGAAGACAAGTCTTGGCAATTTGTTGCCCGCAGCGGTATCCAAAGAAGATGATGTCGCCTCGTTAAGCGGAAAGAAGAAGGGTAAGGTTGTCGGTACGTGGCGCTTCGCTGCGGTAAATCGTATCAGCGGGTGATTGTGTTGCTTTTCATGTGTTCTTCGGTGGGGATGTCTCCCTGTTCAGACGATGCCACGCGCTCCCTGGAAACCCTTTGGCGTTACTTGACTTCTCTTCGTCCCAAGCTGGCTGGCGCACTTGCCTCTCATGACATAACCCCCTCGCAATCGCATCTATTCCCAACACTGTCTTCTACCTCCCCGGCT
Organism: Nevesoporus exiguus; assembly: GCA_038089155.1. Taxonomy (NCBI): domain Eukaryota; kingdom Fungi; phylum Basidiomycota; class Agaricomycetes; order Boletales; family Boletaceae; genus Nevesoporus; species Nevesoporus exiguus. The sequence goes on from JBBPKI010000284.1 coordinate 20,650, forward strand.
TCTCTTCACACCTTACCCTCTGGTGTTGCACTGACGGATCTCACGGAAGATGAGCTAGTCAAGAGAGCTCAGGTCGTCGATACAGCACTGTTCAAGAGTTATTTGATTGGGAAACCAAGTATGTTGGGCCCACTTTGCCGATTGCCAAATTGGTGTGAGGTGGAGGAGGTAGAAGAGGAGCTGAGAGCAAGAGACGTAAGTTCGATTTATCGTTATTCTCTCGTGCCCGCGGGAAGCGAACTCATGAACGCTTTCTGGGCACAGAAACACGCGGAGCTTGTATTCTTGTATAACGGGAGGAAAATGCACGCCAAAGCCCTCAAATTACTCCAACAGTATGTATCCAGTTCCTCGTTCTCCGAAAGCGATCGTCGCGAGCTAACCCTCTCATATTCGCAACAGGCTCAGTGAGAAGGAGGACGATGTGAAAGATAAACTTCGCCCTTCCATCTCGTATCTGCAGAAGCTAGGTCCGGAATACCTAGACCAGATTCTTGAGTCGGCGCGCTGGGTGTTCGAACAGGACAGAGATATGGCCTTCGAGGTTTGTCAACGCACTCTTCTCTTAGCGATTGTTAAATCTCCCATGGTTTATATCAGATCTTTATGTCAGATGACGTTGAGCTTCCTCGTGGTGCAGTCACAGATTTCCTCGAGAAATTTGACCCTCGCATCGCAACGCGGTATCTCGAATATCTCATTGACGAGAAGGAGGAACAGAGCGCTGGCTTCCATGATCGACTGGCTGAGCTGTATCTTGGAATCACGATGACTGCGAAGAAGATGGGCGAAGAGGGTGAGTTGTTTCTCTGGTTGCTACCCAAATGATGATTTTGGTCATGTTGACTTTGATAGACAAGTATGCGGAAGTGTATGCGAAACTTTTGAGGTTTATCGACATGACGGAACATTACCGACCTGATCGATTATATGGACTGCTCTCAGAAGGTGAACAGGTTCGTTCCGAGCTTTTATACAACATAACCGTTTCCACCCTAGACCTCTACGAAGCGCGCGCGATCTTGTTGGGTCGCATGGGTAGACATGAACATGCGCTCGAACTATATGTCTATAAACTAGGGGACTTTGCGAAAGCGGAGGAGTGAGTCACCTCGACTTGCCTCCTGACCATCTCACCTCGGGCGATTTGCAGACACTGCAAGAAGATTTCCAGTCCCGCCCCAACACCCTCACCGATCTTCCTCACCCTCCTTAAACTATACCTCCGCCCAACCATCCTTAATCCGCCTAATTTGCTTTCTCCAGCGTTATCCCTCATTGCGCGACACAGTTCCCGCCTCGATCCCATCGAGACTCTCCAGCTTCTACCGCCGCTTGTCAACGCACATGACGTGAGACCATTTCTGGTACAATCGTTACGTGCACCTGTATTCGACAGTTGCATCATTCGGGAGGTGAACTTGGCTAGGAAGGAAGGCGTGGAGAGAGAGTTGATGAAACTGGAATCGAAGCGGGTAAAAGTGACGGACAGTCGAATGTACGTTGGATGCTCTTCTACATTTGACCCTTGGCGGTTTTGATGCCCACCTTTCGAACTTGTAGATGTCCTCAGTGTCATAAGCGGTTAGGGAACAGTGTCATCGCAGTACATGCGCCACGGTGAGTAATTTGCGATGCTCGTCGTTGTTTTATTTCCTCTTTTTTGGTGTGGTCGGGCTAATGGACTTGGTGGCAGGGGCGAAGTGACACACTATCAGTGTCGGGAGGCGTTCTCAAGGAAGCTGAACGCTGCACGGCAAGGTTAGGCCTTGCATTCATCTACTGTTCGACAGTCTAGCGGAATGTGGCGAGATGCCCCGAGCGTGAACATAGCGTGTAATGGCAAATACAAGTCCCTTTACAGGTGACGGCGAGTCGTGAAACGTGAGAGGACTGATGAGGTTTGGCGTTTGGCCTGGAACGCTCGCAGGAATCTTCGATTAGTCTTTTGGGGCCGGATATTAGTAGCTGCTCTTGATGTGATCAATTGTCGTGGTGTCTCCGTACTCTCCATCGAGCGGCAACCAGCAAGTGCCGAGAGCTGATCGCCTACATCAGGCTAACGTAGCAAAAGTTAAATGTATGTACTAGGTAAGCTAAATGAGGGCGTACTACTGTCGAACATGGCAGGAGTAGCTCCGCTCGTTGTGCTGTGAGTTGAACAAAAAAAAAAGAGATACCATTCTGTGAACCTGAATCTGTTACCAAATGATGAAGGTTGTATTAATGGTCATGGATACTCTGAACAATGAGCAGCTCCAGCACCCTAGTATTATCAGACCTCTTGAGAGTGGAATTGATGATTGCATGTCTGTTATTGTGCCCATTGTGACTCAGATGCCAGTCAAGTCTCAAAGGACAGAGGTTGCATTGACCATGACTTGTAGAGAGCTTTGGGCTTTCTACCTTTACTATGTTGTGTGTTTTTCCTCCATTGCTGAAAGCCATACTATGTGTAATGGTAATGGCCACAAGGAGGCACCAAGCTAGGACAATGGCAGACAGAGATGCTTGCTAGGGCTGGCACCTAGACAGGGAGCAATCAAGAATGGGACTCAAGGGACAAAGCCACTAGATTGGTGGTCTCCTATGAGTGGCAAGACCAAGATAAGGATCTACTATACATGAGGTGACTATCTACATATATACTAAGGGGAAAGATGCACAGCACTGCCATTGCTAAGGACAAAGATGTGATGAATGATGAAGGTCACTAGGTGCAGTGATGAACAAAAGGAAGAGAAGCAAGATGGTAACCAAGCAGAGGTAGAGTGGACAGGAACCAGGGCAAGGCATGGCCATCAAGAAGAGGTTCATCAAGCAGAGCAAAAGATAAGGACTTAGCTAAGGGGTTGGCAACAAAGAAGAAGAAATGGATAATCATAACAGAATATCAGGAAAAACAAGTGAAGAGTATTGATTCCTTTGAAAGACACTATCAGATATATACTACATGTATTATGGATCACCTTGGAGATGCTTGCAATCACATCTGAAGCAAATGTTTTGCAGTTTGTCAATATTCATCAAACAAGTCCAAAATCAGTTATCCCATGACCCATGATTCAAGTCCTTCTGAAAGTTTGTTCTCTGTCAACCATGTGACAAGAACACAATCCCTAAGGTTGAATGGTGGTTAATAGATTCAGTCTTTCCACACACTTCCTGCAATCATATTCAAATCATCAGGAAGATGTAAAGGGCACCAACCATGTGTCAGTTATGATAGATATATGCATGAAAGTCTGTATCTGATAGCAGTATTCACAAACATCATCACATACAACATGTATGTATTTCACAGCTGGTAAGCCTTAAACTTGCACAGAATAAACCCAGATGCCTTGGCATTGAGTAGGACAATGGCTATGGTAACAATTTCTAGGCAAATATTATGCTATGCCTTGCAGAGCCATAGAACTAAATGCAAAAGTGAGCACAATCCAAGTTTTCGCGACTGCAAAGATCCAATCAGACTTACATCAAGCATTATCAGATGCAGGGAAAGGGTTGCTCACCTACTTATACACCTTTGCATTAGTCAGCCGCCCGGATTAAGCCTACAGGTACTACGATAACGAGCGAGAGAAGCACCACTTGTTTGTTACGCTTTCGGTGAGGGAGGGAACCACTGCTCGAGTTTCCGAATCATGTCTTCGACCTTATTCATGTAAATCTCGACATTCCGTGCTGCCTCCGATGGTTCAGAGGGCTGCGGAAACGTTGCACGAAAGTCATCCACAAAGCTCTCGTTTGTCCCCTCTTCAGACAGCCTTGCGCAAATGATTAGAACCCAGGGGCTGCTGTCGAATCGGAGGCTGAGAAACTTACCCTTCGTTTTGACATGTTTCTTCTCGCTTGGTCTCCCAGTCTGTCGCCAAATTCATCCATTCTTGGCACTCCACCTTGAGTCGTCCAAAGTATTCCTTCTCGTCCTCAGACAGATCGACATGGAAGAGTAGCTCGGAGGGCAAGTCGATACCCCTCATCGACCCTGGGAAGAAATCATTGAGCCTTTTAGCTAGAAGACACGATTCGGGTGCTGTCCACAAGTAATGAATGTACTACAACCCCATGCCATAGCGCACACCCTGTCAACGATGTATCCGTAGGTTACAGTACGCCCACTTACGAGCTGGATAAGACTTCGAACCAACACGATGTACTCCCTCCGTTGCGCGTCCTTCTTGTCCAAGAAGCGGCGTAGCGTGCGTACCTCGTTTGCGGCGAGTAATCTCACGCCCTCCGCGTGACCGTCGGTTTTTTCGCGCTCGTAGTACTTTTGCCATTCGAGGGCTTCGTCGGATTTGAGCACGGCGAATCGGCGGAAAGTCTCGATGGAAGTGAGGAGATTGAGCAGGTCAGGTATTTGCCCGATAATAAAGGATGGCAAGAGGATATTGCGCGCAGCGTAAAAGACGAGCGAGGGAGGGACCGCGGAGGACGCGTCTGATGAGGCAAGCATTTCTACGCGATCTAAGAGCGCGCGGGTCAACGACGAATGGGGGTAGCGATGGGAAATGCACACAACTGTAGACTTCTTGGTGACTGCGACCCTGGACGCTGTATGGTTCGTTGAAGTCGATGGACGATATCACTTGCTTCAGTTCGTCCATAAGGAGTCCTCAGCTATAGGTTTGATTCGATAGATCAACGAGAACAATCACTGTTGCTTTGATGCGTCACGTTGGTGGTGAAAGCATTGGATATTGAATATTGAATTCGAGTCAGGGTGCAACTTGCTTACCGCAACCACTGAAGCGGCGCGACTCAATAGCCACACTCACCTCAGCTCACATCATGGTTTGAGGCTCAACGTTCAGCGCTCAGCAAGCCATTACTAAGTACATGTATAGTGGAGCTCAACGCGCTGCTCTTGTCACTCGAGACTTTATATAACGATCGCTGGCACCCGTCGGACCCAACTTTGGTTCACGCAAGTTTCTTCGCATCGAGTCCGGGGCTTGTCCTTGTCTAGAGCCGATACCCTCTTTCCGTTGGTTGGGAACCGAAGAATCTAGCCTCGGTCGAGGTCCATCCATCGGATGTCGTCAGTGAAGCACCCGGGGTTGGGACTGCGCGAAGGTGCCCCGGAGCCTCGAATCCCGTTGGGTTATTTCCGTCTATTGGAGTCGGATCTGGTCCGTTGGCGTCGGGGTCGGCGGTTTCAACCGATGTCGAAGCTCATGGGACCTACTTGTACCAAAGTATTTCGCGTCGGATTGGAACGAACTACAACTAGCTCTGGCCCAGCTTTGGTACCTTAAACCAACATGCTACGGGAAAGGAGCGTGTTAATAAGCTGGTGGTTCCCTGCGACTCTCGGCTCCAATCAATAGGCTCAACTTATCGTCTCCCGAAGTACCAATCTCTCTGCTCCGACGGCTGTGAATTCCCGTTCATTCCTTGGCTTGTCCCCTCTTTTAGGTCATTCCCCAGCTCGTGTCATGGGCGCCCTGGACGGTAGACGACAGGGGCTATTTATTCAAGCGGGCGAGCAGACAGATAAGGCTTTGAAGAACACTGTGAAAAATGTCCATTTTTGGTAGCGTCACCCATCCTTTCACCAGGTGTATCAAGGTGATGTATGATATTCCCGTTCCCAATGGTCTTATCTTATTTTCGTCCCTATCCTAACTCTTCCAACACGATGAAATCTATCAAACTTCCATCGAGTTCATTTACTCAGTGGCAATATTTGTTTATGGATCCAATCTCGAGGCTGTCCTTCGGAACCGTGCGTGCGGTACCGACGGAATGTGGGTTCGTAGGAAAAAGTCCTCTGTCTTGATCTAAGACAGGGTTCACGCTCTCGGGATAATTCCCATAAATCAGATGCCTGCTTCCGTTCAGACCGTCTTTCCTCCGCTTTCCAGTCGAATGTTCCTCGTTCCCTCCGAAAATTCTTCTTGGGTGTAAGTATTCGGCCTCCAGCACCTTTGGTTCCATTTGAGTTTCACTCCAGTTTATTTTTGGCTACGCGAGGCTAATTAAACTTGGTTTGCGACCGTCAATTACCCTCCTCTACCGTCAGTTGCTATTTCTCTGCAAGAATGAAATTTCTTTACTCCTGGTTTGAAACCTCCTGTTCCGGAACGTGAATACACGTGACTTCAATGCCCGGGCCAGTCAATACCCACTTCTGCTCGCAAGTGATTAATTTCTCTCTTAATGAAATACTCCACTAGCGATGCCCGTCTAGGCTTTGACCATTCACGCTGGTCGACTTCTGAGTTAGTTCCTTCTTTCACGTTCAATCATATCTACCCCGCCCCGTCCTTTGATTCTCTTTCATTGCTATGGGACTTGGATGTCTACGTTCTCGTCTTTTGAGGTGCCGTCGGGGTGATGTCCACTCTACATTGGGACGTCGAGTTCCACCAAGTGATTTAGTGCGTACGTGGGAGATGATTGATATCCGGATCAATCGTGAGTCTGTTCTTTGTTTGTCATCTCTGGCCAAATACCCATCCACTTGTAAATGACTAGCATATATGAGTACCTTCAAAGCGATTGCACCGGGGGTCAAAAAAGTGCGAGGCCGACTTTACTATGATGTCATTATTATCCCACGGCTATCTAGTGATGGGATCGAGAACGTGCGTACGAGCATGTGCACACCAATGATCTCGCTGCGAAGTGTCTGGGTGTGCGATATATGGTCGACTATGCACCTCACGTCTAGTTACAACCTTGTACGGGACTAACGCTTCTTTGTTGAAACTGAATAATAGTAAGCCTCACAACGTCCCAGAGGAACAACATTCCTGACTACGATTGGAAGTCTCAAGGAGCATGGTGCAAACCCCCACTCGATGTATTCCGACTGCTGAATAGTTAGCTAATCAGTTACATCCATAGCAAATCAAACGTACTTAATAGTCCCAGTTCTCCTTGGCAATTTTCCGCAAGAGTCGCCTGACGGTCCTGCTATTGATGTTATGCCTCGATCGATCCATCTTGACTTCAGACCCAGGCCCCTCTAACCTAAAGATTGTCACCTCCGTTCCGCATATCAACAGACCAATTAATTTGGCGCCCCGCGGCAAGTGCTCCGCAAGACTTTACATATACCGATCTAATTGATACTCGTGCGCCCTCGAAGTTGACTCCGTCTCGGGTTGGCGAGCTTTGACTTCAACCAGTAGTAAGGGCTTGTCATGAGAAGCTGACTGAGTAGCTTTTGCCACAACAAAATCAGGGATGGTGATACATCCACCAGGCATTGCAAAACCACCCATAGACGTCATGGAGAGATCGGATTCGCTAGGCTCATCTTCCATCATGGAGGACTCAGATTGATTGGAAGAAGACGAAACATCTGTATCCTCGGGATATAGTTGCTTGATTTTGGGCTGCGGCTTGATAAGAAAGCGTTGCTGGTACGGGAAATAGTGCGAAAGCAGAGCATTGTACGGCCCATACCACGACATTTCAAACCGAGGGTTAAATTCGGCATTGTTCATCAGCCGTTGAGTGAGCCATTCTTCCGGTTGCAAAGAAGGAAGGGGGCGATTTGGCATAATGATGAAGGAAACAGCGCTAGCGGCGAAATCAGGGAAATGTGAGCCGGGGCGACGAACTCATATAGAGATTGTGAAACTTACAGAGGGTACCGGTGTGCTGGTTAGTTTCTCCTCCTGGGTGACAAATTATGAACAGACCCAGTGTGGAAGCCTACCGTGGCTAATGGCGGGAACACTGAGGGATCGGGCAGAACTGAACTGAACCACGATCTCTATGAGCGACTACTCTACATCTATGCGGTGCGGCGAGATATATACTGTAGTGCACGTGATGTGTATGCCAATGGGCTTACACAGTGAGGGGAAACGCGGTCGCGATCCACTGTGAAAGGAATGTCGACCTAGGATACAGGTTCGTTAGGGCTCCAGTCGACATTGTACGAGACTGGATTGCTAGTGGCCTGGAACACGAGCCCGTAAGGACTCCAGTCGATGGTACGAGACTAGAGGAAAGCAGGAACGGGCAGGATCGACTAAGGAACTGTACTGTCCAAATAAGGAAGGTAGTGGGCGAAGTAAGAGCCTGGACGGTAAACACGAAAATTAGTAACTTCAGTGTTTGGCTCTATTTGTCTTACTCTGTTAACACGGCACCGTCTTCCGTGGTTCGAGCGGAGATTCGCCTATCTGCTACATGAGCCGGTACTATCGCAAATCCGGAGTTGTAAAATGTGCACATCATATACTTGCAAACATGTCGACATTTGTCATCCAAACATAAATAAAAAACTATGTAGAGTCATAGAAGCCCATGTAAAAAAAAATACAATGATAGAAAGCAATGGAAACAACAAATTGATGTTGCCAGCATAATGCCGGCTCGGCAGCTGTAATTGACAGGGAGTTGCAAAATTTCCCATCTGCGTGTGGGATGGGTGTCACACTGTGACATAGCACTAAATCAATCTCCGACGTGCTGGAGTACTACGATGTTCCGTGAACAAACTTTCCCACCCGCCTCACAGATTTGTCTGTAAAAAACATTTAAAAAATGTACATGTATAGTACACACACTTGCCCATCTTTAACCCAGTTT
>JBBPKI010000285.1:0-29171 GCA_038089155.1 Nevesoporus exiguus
CCAGACTGACCATCACTGGATTCTGGGAGCTCTTGTCTGGACCCAATCGCATTTGGGGCAATGCAGGATTGATGAAGCTAAGCCACAGGCGCTCAAACCAGGATACATTGGTTGTGCTCATGTTCGCGTTCAGAGTTGGTGGAATGACATTACGTACTGAGCCTAAGGGAGGTTTCAAGCTCCGACAAGTACTTCAAATTAGTTTAGCTGGTTTCGTTTTTCTCATCCGAACCGTTTACCTGGCCACCCCACGTGCCTTTGTGGTTGAGTGTGCGTTCCGCATGCGATGGCACACGGGAATCGTGATACTTTGTAGGTTGGCCTATAAGAAGACGGCCATTATAATCGCTCTGCTCACGAATATTCACGCTGAGAAGAGTTTCATGCCTTGGCAACATATCTGCTTGTAGTACGCTATCATATACTCGGATGGTCATACTACGATTTCAGATATATCGGCTACGTAATAAATCTACAACGCGGGTATCAATAACATTATCCTTTGCTCGCTCTTCCTAATCGTCGGGGAACGACATCCGTCTCCTTCATCGGTGAAAGTCGTGTTGGTATACCCAACTCTTCCCCAGTCTGCTATGATACCAGGTGAGCGGCATTTCGTGAGCGAGAGAGCGGGAATACCTGTGCCAGTAGATTCCAGTCGAATGTTGTAGGTTGAGAACCACCAAACAGATTTATTTTCCGCTTTTTCTTCTTAGGTGCTGCGTCCTCCGTCTCCGCCGTAGCATCTGCCGTATCTTGCTTGGGTTGCGATGATTTTGCTTTAGGTTTCTTAAGAGGTTCTGGTGAAGTATGTTTCTTGGAGTTCGCCTTCGCCTTAGTCTTCGACGGTGCGTCGCCGGCGTCCTCGCTCGAAGAAGCTTTCTTCCGTTTAGCTGCCTTCAACTTCGCTGCTTCTGCACTCTTCTCTACATCCTTTACTTTCTTCTTCTTGTGCTTTTGTACCTCTCCCGCCTCGGTATCGTTTCCACTGCCATCGCCTTGTACTGCCTTTTGTTTGCCTTTCGCCTTTGTATTTCGCTCGGGGGTAATCGATGGAATGGGGGGGTTATCAGTAATCTCGATGTCACTATCCTGAAGTTCAGGAATAGGATCAGGTCGTTTCACGACGCGGGGCTTTGGCTGCGGTTTAGCGGGGGCGTCAGCGGGTCTATTGGAAGAAGGTTTAGATTTAGATGCCGGTTTGCTGGTCTTGTCGTTGACTTTAACTGGGATGGCAAATGTAGAAGACGAAGAAAGTGCTGCCTCCGTCTCCTCGGTTGGCTGTGCCGGTTTGGGTGGGATTGGTGCCTTCTTGTTCGGTGACTGACATATCATATTGAGTCTATATGAACGGAGGGAATAAAATAAGTAATAGAGAAGCTTACCTTGAGCTTGCAGGCGGCGGATAGCTGTGCCTGCAGTTCGGTTACTTTCTGCTCCAAGGTAGTGATCTGCACTTGCGCTTCGGCCAGCTGAGTCTCTGCCGCTTCTCTGGCTGCTCTTTGTTCTCCGGCGTCCTCCTACAGGTCGATAACTCAGAAATAACTCGGCAGGCTTTGGACACAATGTCCTACCTTCCATTCTGCAAGATATTGCTTAAGCTTCTCAACCCGGTCCTTCTGCTTCTGAAGCTTTGCTTCGAGCAAGTCGATTTCTCCAGAATGTGTTTCCAATTCACTGACACGTCTCCTGACTTCCCTCAGCTCTTGCTCAAGTTCAAGTTTCTTCTTTCTTGCCTCCTCAGCATCAGCATCCTCTCCCTTTTTAAAGTTTTGCCAGTTAGTCAGTTGCGTGCGAAGTTGAGTGGTCTCGTCCTGAGCAAGCTCAAGAGAACGCTTGAGGGAGGTGACTTGAGTTTCCAAAGCATCTCGTTCTGTGGTGAGACGAGCAAGCTTGGAGGACGTCGCTGTGGACGTCGCTGTTGCGTCTGCATGGGCCTCTCGAAGGCACCGGAGGTCATCCTAGAGACGGAATTGGAGCATCGTGATAACATTCAGAAGGACCGCGTAGAGATGGCCTACCTCGACCTTTTCACGCTGTCTGTGTGCAGCCTGCATTTCCGCCGTTTTGGACTTTACCTCATCCGCAAGCGCTGCAGACCGCGCTTTTAGTTCTTGTGCAGACTTCGTGTAGTGAACCCTCACTTCCGTCGCTTCGTCTTGGAGCTCCTCCATGCGATCGATCTGCACCTCGAGCTCGGCCTCCCGCGCCTGAAACATTGCAATCTTGTAATCCCTTTGTAGCCTCTTGACTTGCTCCTTCCTCGCCGCATCTTGCATTTTGAGCACAGCGACACGCTCGTCGTGCAACGCACACGCGACGCGGTATTGTTGGATTCGATGGCACGCCTGCATCGTGTCACATCCCTCAGCCCATGCCTTCCTTTCGTCCATCCATTTCTGGCGTTCACCCGTCCACGTCTTGCGGTCCCCTTCCCAGGACTTGCGCTCAGCGTGGAGCGTCATGATATCAGTGGCGGACTTGGAGAGGTCTTCGTTGAGTTTCTTGATCGTCTGCTCGAGGGAGCGGTTCTTTTGCACGAGGTCATTGATGTGTGCGTGTTGCGACGCGACCATGGCTTCGTGAGGAGTGGTGGTCGAGCCCGTGGCGGTTGTAGAAGTAAGGATAGACGTGGTTGCCGTTGCGACTGGAGTAGAACGCAGTGGTGTTGGACCGCGTTTTGTTTGAGAAACTCCCGAGGGAGCCTGCCTACTTGGTTTGACTGGTGAACGCGTGATCATGTTGCAAAACGACAAAGGGACACGACAGACGAGAGAGCAGAACGGTGTGTTATGTCACCTAATAGAACGTGTCAGTATCTCGTCTGCGAGATATACGCGCCTCCGTGACGTGTCTGGGCACTGCACCGACTGGCAAACAATCTCATCAAACTTGTCGCTGCAGTACGAGTTTCGAAGATTATATAATGATGTTATCTCAATAAAGTACAACTTGAACATGACCCGGACGACTCGAGAACATTCATTCGTTTGCTACGTATGACCCAGCACGGACATGGGCTTATAGGGTTCCTCCAGATACTGAATCTCTTCTGCCGACAACTTCACGTCGACACCCGCTTCGACCAGTCTTCAGATCGTGAAACTTGCAATTTTAGTAAGTGATGAACGTACCAATGATGTCATGAAGGTTAGCCAGACTAGTTGTTCCGACAATGGGAGCAGTAACGCCTACGATGCACCAATCCATCAGGTCAAATGAGACGCTCAGAACCAGAATGAGTCTAACCGTCCTTGGTGAGGATCCATGCGATCGCAACTTGCGCCATGCTTACGCCCTTCTTTGTCGCTACTTCTTCCACTCTGGCTCATCCGGGTGAACACTTGGTTTTATAGAATTTGACAAAGAACCCACCGGTTGATAATCGTTTCGTACGCCGAAGCGGTTGCGTAATTACCAATGAACCTGACACACATCAGAGTCAGGGCCATTTCAACTTGAGGATCATGGCATTACCAATCGCTCTGACCTCGGCTGGTTTGTTGGCCCAGCGACCTGGTGAGTGCCCCACGAGCAAGTGGAGACCACGGGATTGAGCCGACACCAAACATCTTGAGTGTCGGAAACATCTCCCGCTCTTCTTCACGGTACAAGAGACTGTAGTGGTTCTGCATTGAGATGAAAGGGGTCAGCTTGTTTGTGATTGCGTAGTCTGTTGTGAAGCCCATAAGCGACACTCTTGGATCCAAATACGTCAATGTATCCTCACTTTGCATAGCCTGGACTGTGAACCAATGCGTGACTAAAGACATACATTACGTGGTGAGATGCTCACACTGGTATGCCCAGCAGGAACTCATTCCAATGTAGCGCACATAACCTGCTTTGACGACGTCGTGAAGAGCTTGCATCTGGATCAATCATGACTGGAATCAACGGGTCGTGAGCTCATACGGTATACTCACAGTCTCTTCAATTGGCGTGTCCTTGTCGAATCTATGGCCTTTGGGGGTCGTTAGTGATGACTGATTTCGTAGTCACGAAATACCCACACTGAAGGAGGTCAATGTAGTCAAGCTGAAGTCGTTGTAGACTCTTCTTCACACTCGCGAATATATGTTTGCGACTCAACCCGTGTTGGTTCACGTAACCGTTCTGATCAGGATTCTTTCGGGCGGCGAATTGATTGATATTATACTGGTGGCCCACGACAGTGTAGACCTGCAGAAACTCGAATCATGGTCCTACGTGGTCATCATATGTAAACTACCTTTGTCATCACAACGATCTCATCACGAGGCAGGTTGAGCCTTTTGATCACCCTTCCGAGGATGACTTCCGAGAAGCCATTCGAGTACGTCTATGAGATTTCAGATGGATGCAGCAAGTCGTGACAAACAACTCACATCTGCGGTATCAAATGTCTGAATTCCGGCTTCATACCTGTGGAGTTCCAAGCTTGAGACCACAATGCTCGGGAGAGCTGATGGTGGTACATACGCTGCTTTTATGTGCTCAACCGCTTCCTCCTCGCCTAACACCCACTCCTGCCACCCCTTATCGCCATACTGCATTGTTCCGAGGATGATTTTTGAGACCTTGAGGCCTGAATTTCCAAGCCTCACTGACGTCCGTTGGATGTCAATGCGTCTCGAGCGCGTACTCACTGGCAGTCTACTCACCATACGGGATTCGCTTGGTGGAGGACATCGCTACTTTGCGCCGATGATAGTAGTAAGCAATCAAATTGGAGCCCTAGATCAAGACCATTGGGCCGTTTTTTGAAACCGGGAACCTTTAAGTTCTCACCGTACTATCGATGGCAGTTTTCTAGCGCCTGAGTCAGACGCCGGTGAATCGGATTCGATCCATTTGGAGAAAGGCCAGTAGCGCCGGGAGCTTAGCTGTACCGGACGTCGTCATCTTGGCGCTATCCAGCGTGAGCATCTAATTGTCTAGTGGCCGTACCCCCAATTGTGGCAGCTTTGCGCCAAACCTTGATGTTGCAAAACTAAGCTAATATTGATGATACTACTAGCGGGGAGATTGCTATCGCGAGACGTAATCTCGTGTGAAAGCTCCACGAGGTGGAGAGCATCGACTCCTCGAAACTATACCCAGAGGAGGGGCGGACTTGGAGGTACTGGTGGCATTGGATTCTAACCATTTTAGCACTTCCCACTACTTTTCTCGACTCGCTGCGACACCCGGACCATGGCACCACCGACAAGGCTGAGGCCCCATCTCAATGACCTCTTACAAAAGAACCTCGAACTTGAGCATGTCGTCGCTGACTTGCGGCACCAGCTCACACAGTCCTCCGCGAAATGGGCCGACGAACGAAAGACGTTAGCGGTGGGATGCGATACCCTCATGGCGTCCTTTGCGAAATTTCGTGCGCGCCTAGATGTCCAGCCTTCGGATTGGGCCGACTCGGAGGGGGAGGTCGAACAGAATCTGGATGCGGGGAGGCAAAGCGAGGAAGCTGGCGAGGGTGGCAGTGGGATGTTTGGAACCAAGAGGGATCAGGGATCGTCGACGACGGGGGACCCTCGCGAAAGGTGCCGTATTCTTGTTGCTGAGCTGCGTGCAAGGGAAGAAGAGCTGGAGGAGTCCCGAAGAAAACGTGAAGCAGCTGAGGTGCAGTTTGGGACTTTCTAGTAATGACCACCAGAGGGTCTCACCGAACGAATTTGCAGGAAGAATTACAACGTGTTCAACAATTGTTGGACGCTCAGAGCAAACAGCTTCAAGCAGCTCTTACCTCTTCCGGGGCAGATACCTGCGATAAAGCCTCCCCGGAGCGTACGCTTGATGATACGACAGCACAAGCTAATCTTTCCAAAGCTGGGCCCGAAAATACGCTCGAAAAACTTGACCTCGCAAATCAGGAGGTAAGTCGGCTTAAGCTGCTGCTGCAGGATTGGAAGAAATATGGAAATGAGTGGAAACGGGACAGTCAAATGGCGCGGGTCCGGGCCTCTGAGCTACAACGACGGGAAGATGAACTCGGCGCACAAGTTAAGGTAGCAGAAGAGAACAAGACTCTTCAGAGCGCAGAGATCCAAAGGTTGGCCAGTGCACTTGCTGATCAGACGGTTCGTATTCCACGCTTTTCGTGACCTTCTGCGATATCAATATCCTGTTTTCTAGGCAGCAGCGGAGCAACAGCGTGCTGCTTGTCAAGAGTCTGTAATACGAGTCCATGATCTCGAGGCCATGATTACACGCCTCCGAGCTCAATTATCGCCCGAACAGCTTGCTTCCTTTGACTCTGAGCAAAACCAAGCTATGCCAGAGCCAGGCCCAACCAAGTCTCCGACGGTAATAACCATCTACCCATGAGTCAGAGGCCCTTGTCTCACCCCCGTAGCCTCGAACAGATACAAATATCAACAAGCGCACCGACCCAATCTTGTTGAAGATTCCGTATCGTGGTGTAAGCATTATTTGGCTCTCTTGCCACTTCTTAGATCTGTCTAATGGAGGCAACAAGGTGGTTAGGAAACCGTCGACGGAAAATAACGAACCCCAGACCGAACAACAAAACGTAAGTAGAGAACGTTTTACTACACAGTTGTAGGTTGCCTATACGGGAAGTTAGGTGGCTCCTTCAAGTTCACTACCGCAAGTACCTGCGACCCAATCCATCCGTGTGAGCCCTGCACCACAGAGAAGCAACAGCTCTCTGGGCTTCAATCCTGCTGATTTCGAAGTCTGTATTCATACGTGCAGCACGTTTCCCTGTCGAAATGATTCCCGGTCCTTTCTGTGGTCACGCAAGCAGCCTTCTCTGCCACGTCACGTTCTCTCAACGAAGAAGCACCATCTTTGTTCACCTGGCTGCCCAGGTTATCGGCTGTTAAATATGCCGCTGGCAGACGCTATGAAGGAACCTCGCAAAGCCAAGTGTCGCCCGCCAACGGAAGCGGAGATTACTTTGGCAGCAGAGGAGGCCAGCAAGCTATCTCGTAACCAACAAAGGAGCGAGAACGAGACCACGGTTGAACAGACGGTCGAGAGCGAAAGCTCAGAAGACCTCAATGAACCTGAAGAAGGGTCAATACGGGAAGAAGAAGCCCAAGGAGGAGGGGAGGAACAGTCACCGTCAATAAGTGTTTTTTCGAGAATCCTTGGAAAGCGCCAGCGGTCACGTACGACAGACGAGTTGCAACGTGCTCGCAAGTTAAGACCCCGGGCCTCCGTTATCGCAAAACCATAATGCCTTGGCTCTGATGGATGCAGTGGAAGAAGTAGGTAGCGTTTTGCATCAACTGTAGCCTCAAAACGACATATAATTGCTGAAAGCAGAGTAACTTTTTGTTGTGAAACACCGCAACAATACATGAGATGGTAGCGTTCATTTACGGCCCGTGCGGATGTAGTGCAATGAATCCATCATCTGGTCCAACTCTCCCTGTCCTTCTCCGGATATCTGGAGACATGTTACCCATTCCACCGGCTGCGCGAGGATCACCATAGAAATGTCCTGGAGGAATTGCGTTGAATGCTGGTGGTTGATGCTGCGGGTGACGTGGAGATCCGTATGCAAAGTTGGGTTGAACCGCTGAAGCAGAAGGATTTCGGACAATGCGAGGGGATTCGTGGCGGAAGTCCGGAGGCTGCATTGAGCCCGGACGTACGGGAGGTTGGAGCTGGTCATGCTCATCTTGAGGACGCTGTTGTTTCAATACTTCGAGGAGCGGGGCAGGGTCGTAGTAGAGGTTCGACCCAAAGTCGACTTGGAACCTAATAAGCTTCAGCTACTCGTATGGGAAAATTGCAGTGGGTTCACTGACTGCTGTGTCCCGACGTCCCATTGTGGGCCCCTTTGTGCACGGGCACTAGCCAAGAGTGAGTTCCATTCGGAGGCAGATTCCTACAGTCAAAGAAATTAAAGCCAGTTAGCGCCGCATCTTCACTATGAGGAGCGAACCGACGATTGATTGCGCCAAAGCACTTGTTGATGGATCATTGTTATGTTGGTAGCGCACGCGGGGCCGTTGTTTCGCAGACTTGCCGCCTGCGTATTCTTTCCGGACGAGGTTCTCAACAGACAGGCTGAACTTGAGGCCTATACGCTGAGCTCCATGCCGTGGAACCTTTACTACGAGTGTTTTGGCTGGTTTTCCTCGAGCCATCGTCCTGACAGTGGGTGCTTGTTGACTTTTACCTACATAACAGCCTCAATATGGCATTCGGTCACACTGCCTCCTCCGACTGGTCCTCCTAGCAAACCTCTCGAGAACTGGACTTCGGCTGCCCTTGAGGCTGGCCATAAAGAACGGTCAACGAACTCCAAGTTATCTGTATCACCCTCAAATCAGTACTGCCAATAAGCGGTCAATCCGGAAGCGATTACCGGTGACGTGTGGTTACGGTCTCAGCTGATTCGACTCGGACGTGGGCATCCCTGCCAGTGGAAGACCAAGTACTCATTAGCGCTCATATCCATCCTGATCATGGCCAGTCCACGCTTGCATGCACTTTCCAGGCATACCCTTCGCCAGCTCAAGTTCATCATCCCCGGTGCTGTCGTCACATTTCTTCTCAACACACATCGCATCCTTTTCGGCTTGCTTTCCACGTCTAATACCAGCCCAGATGACTGGTCGAGGTCGGTCGTTTACTCTTACATTCCTACCCTGATTGACCTGGAATAGAACCATCGCTCTCCTGGCATCCTTTCTGGGGGGGCTCGTGATCCTCTTGTTCCTGTATGTTTTGCTCGTACATTGGGTCCAAGGGGTTGTTCCCGACGTGAGTTCCGACTGCCACCTGCCCTACCATCTCCTCAGACTCTTCCAAAGTATCGTTCTTGGAGAAAGTCCGGTGTCCTCTCGCACGTAATCCCAGCTCTGACCGCCGCGATCGTCGCTGGTTGGTCGCTACTTTCCATCACCCTTGGGAAATGGTCAAGTCTGGGATACTTGAAGGGCACCATCGGAGGTATCTATATCGTGTTCTGCTGTCGCACAGTCACCGATTTTGAATGCAGCATCTGGATTATATGCCCTCATCTTTGGTTTGATGGGCTTGCTACCCGCTCCGATCCATCGGTCATGATCATGCGCGTTAGACAGATCTAGTAACCTTCTACTCCCGCTCGATGGACAGCTTCATCTACCTGCTCACTCACGTCTCCGATCCGGAATGCAAGTACATGATCATTCGTGTTTTTGCCTGTATCTATTACTCCATCTGTACGACTGCTTTCTTGATGTTGTTCTGTGGCGTAGTGCTGTATTTACCAACTGTACCTGAGTCAAGGGACTGGACTCGCCCTGGGTCCTGTCACTGGGCCTGGGGTCATGTCGGTCTGAAACTGCGTTCGCCGCCCATCATGACGATGTATGTCCATATATGTTCGTTGGTTTGTCAGCTTCAAGTGTGCAGATGACTCATCATTAGGCATCCGGCTCGAAAGATTGCCGGTGCACGGGCGAAGGATTCATAAGGACCGCGTGTGAGATCTTGAGAGCCCACAGATCCCTTCCGAGCGCAGCTGATACTGATAACACCCGTCATGTCGTCGAGTTCGTTCACTCGTATCGTTCTTCGCGAACGCCCCAAGGCAGAAATCCTCCCGGACACTTTTGAATCACAGGTTGTTTCAACGGATGTCCTGAAGGCAAGCAAGGGAGAGGTGGTCGTCCAAGTGACGTACCTCTCCCTCGATCCTGCTATGCGGGGATGGCTGAAGGATGCGCGTAGCTACATTCCTCCTGTTCAGATCGGCGAAGTAATGCGCGCAGGCGGCCTGGGTATCGTCGTGGAAGTCGGGGAGGGAAGTACTTTCACCAAGGGGGACCTGGTGTTCGGCTCACTCGGTGCGTATATCGAGATATCGTTGCCCAGCTGTCCCTAATTCCCGATCTGGTTGCATCCGACGTCCAGGCTGGACAGAATTTGCCGTTTTGAAGGACGAAGCGCTGAGAAAGATAACGTGAATCTCGAGGACTCTGCTGAAAGCGATTTGATTGACATGACCATGATCAAGTCCCCTGCCAGGCACAACTCCGCTGGACTATTTGAACATTCTTGGCTTGTCAGGTAATATCCATCGCTGATAGTGATGCTTTGTTTGACTCGATCTATTGATGTCAGGCATGACTGCCTACTTCGTGAGTGGCGCGGGCGGGCGTCGTTCGTTCGGGTAGTGATCCGCAATGATTAATATTACGATAGGGCCTCAATGACATCGGGGAACTCAAAGCTGGTGAGACCTTGTTGGTGTCTGGTGCTGCAGGTGCGGTCGGATCCCTCGTTTGTCAGCTCGGAAGACGTGCTGGTGCAAAAGTTGTGGCGCTTGCTGGGAGGGACGATAAGTGCGCCTGGCTCGAAAAGGAGTTGGGCGTTGACGTGGCCTTGAACTATAAGCGTAGCACGTTCAAGGAGGACTTCAAAAATGCCGTAGGGTATTTTGACGTCTTCTTTGACAACGTCGGCGGTGAGATTTTAGATCTAGCGTTGAAGCACTTGAACCAGGGCGCGAGGATAGCGTTATGTGGTCCGTGCAGTTTCGGTGTGTAGTATTCAGGTTTGCTGACCATGCCGTTCTAGGTGCCATCTCTGACTACAGTAGGTTGTCCATATCAACTTCTTTTGGAGGGTGCATTTATTTCTCGTTCAGATTCACCAACGCCTCGTGGCCTTGCAAACTATATGAACATTATTTCGCAGCGAGCCAAGATTCAAGGTTTTGTTGTGTACGTCCCTTCTTACCGCAGCCCATATTGGGCGACTCACCTTGTATAGCTTCGACTACGCTTCCCAGTTTCCCAAAGCAATTGCTGAATTGGCAGCCGGACTCGCGGATGGCACGATCAAACAAAGATTTCATATCGTCGAAGGGCTGGCGAGCGCACCAACAGCACTACCAATGCTGTTTTCTGGAGAGAACACTGGGAAACTGCGAGTTCATCTTCTATCGCCAAGCTCGCAAAATCTAACATGCAGGCCAACCAGGGTTGTTCACGTCTCCGGCGAACTATCTGAACAGCCGAAGCTGTAGATTTATTTGATCTTTCTTGTCTAGGCCAATTCTGACCCATAATGCAACGGATTTTCGACCACTGAATACCTGAAACAAGAGATATACATACATGATAAATGATGAATTTCCATGTGGTCCAGCACCGAGGGGGTATTGTGCTTCATACCGGTTACCCTTCCCAATAATAACCAGAATTCCTAATCCCCCACCGGAGTTATCAACTCTGTGTCCACTTATACCTCTGAGGCCAACGACTAGACGTTTCTGGCCTCGACCTCAGTCGCCACATGAGAGGGCTTCTCGTCGAACGATCTAAAAGAGGCCAAATCTCCGTGTGCTCCAAGTGCTGAGAGATAGCCCGGTGGGACAAGTCCATTTTCTTCGTGGTACATCTTGTGTGCCCTGAAAAATGCAACGTGCTGGGGGGTCAGGACTACCGAACCAACCAAAATTCACATAAGCTTCTTGATTGCGCCTCTGCGCGAGAACTCGAAGTACGTACTTCGCGAGGAAGAGCCAAGGAAGGTGTCATAAAGGAAGAACGCGAGGAGCGTGGCTGGGATGTTAGCGAGTGCAGAGATCGCAGAGTATGGGCCACCAGCAGCTTTGCGACCCCAGATTGACATTGCCATCAGACGCGCGCCGACATCACGCGCCGTGTTTGCGGCGACTGGAGACAGTGGTTTGATGATCAGTAAGTGGGATTTCCGAGAATGGGAAACAAGATACAAACTTGTAGTTGGGGCATATCCCCATATGGCCATGCCACTGAGAGATCTGGGTCAGATAATAAGCTGATAGAGCGAGATAAAATTCGTACTATGTGAATCCAATGACCCAGGGGGCCGACGCCGGTGGTATCATATGATTGGTTGGATCAAGGCACGCGCTTATGGCAAGGCCAAGAACAAGGTCCTTTGTGCACGCCGTCAAAGTGACTGCTGATGAAAGAACTATGAAGTGCTCACCGTCATAAATTCGTTTAGGAGGGCTCGGTGTAGGTTCGTTCCAGGCAATGCATAGAGCGCAAATATGCCACCCGGACCGTTAGGAGTGAACATCAGTGTGTTATAGAGGCCCCTCTCAACGAGAACACCTTCCGCCGCCTTGGGAAGGCTAAATCTCCTTCTCTGTTGAGCTGGCGGAGAAAGCACGTACCACGATCAAGTCTTTCCACTGTACATAGACGATAAGACACGCCAAGTAAGCGCCGAATATCTGTGCCAAAATGTACCTAGGTTCGGTATTAGCATCACCTGATGCAGAACACCGTGGCCAAAAAAAACGTACATGATAGCTTTTCGTATAGGGAAACCTTTGAATATGACGAATGAAATAGTGACACCGGGACTGAAGTGACAAGCTGAAGCCGCGCCACAGATCGTGATTGCAAGCACAATCCCAATGGAATAGGCAACGCCCACAGTAAATAAAGCTAAATGCCAACGGTCAAGACCAACATCAACAGTGTTGGGGTGTAAACTGACAACCGATTGGTTGAGCTGTGAGATTCCCGACAACAAAAGCAGCCGTTGGTCCAACACCTGGGCATAACCAATGATGAGGGGTGATCCATTCTCTGGAGAGAAGTCAGCCAACCTGCGTAGACGTATAAAAATACGCCGGTCTATATGCAGCCAACTCGTCAGTCGCGTTTGAGAGGAAATGAAGAATATTGCACCATTTCGGCAGCCAGTTCGGTGAACAGATGGAGTTTGGTGTACTTGACTCTTTCCCAATAAGTCATGTATCGCGGCGGGGAGGAAACATCGCGTAGGTGAACTATTGGATAGGACATGATAGCGGATAAGGACGAAGCCTGAAGGATGCCTGCAGAAGTTCTGCCAGCCTTTTAAGCCTCCAGCTCTGTAGCCTGAGAGAATGTCATCGGACGTGGCATCAATCCGAACTCAGCATATACATGCCGAAATGCATGCGATGTGAATCGCATGCCTGAATTAGTGACGTGGTGAACCGAAAGCCCGTTTCGTCCCTGCTCTCTCCGCTTCGAGACTCTAAACATAGAAGGACGATGCACACCTATCAAGCTGAATATCTCCAAGGGATGTCCTGAGGGGCGCTGTGTAGCCACTTTGGGAAGGGAGAATAATCGGCGTGGTGTAGAATCACAAAATGTGACTCGCTATCGTTGGCATGCAGTGTATGTGGGGGTAAATCGGGTGGGGTGATTGACGTATCATGTGATGGATGGAAGTATTGGACCTGTGGTCTGCAGCATCCCGGATGGAGATCTGCTCATGAGCGCTGCAGATGGCAAGGATATCGCACAATCGCCAGCATTCCTGGAGTCGCAATACGCCACATACCGGTCCTTGCCGGGACCGTTGCCTGCGAGGGATCATCCTAGGATCGACCATACACCGGTTGGCAGGACACGTTTCCCGGAATAAGGTATACAGCAACGGGCTTTGGCTGCCCCACTTGGAATCTCAGACTGCGCGTTGAAACAAATGATAGGAACCCGCTCGTCGGGTGGCCATCCCATAACACCAACCATGGATACTAGACTGGTTCCAGACGGTTATCCGGTGTTCGACAATGCCTAGGGCCGAATGGATAGCATTTTGGGCGACGTCTCAACAACCGGCTTCCTCTAGAACGAGCGGCAGCAGCCTAGGCTGATAAACCAGGACGTGGGCTTAGTAGCAGAGAATAGGAGTGAGTGAGTGTTTCCAAGCGCTCTGGAAAGATCAAAGTCCGAGTTCGCCGTCGGGTCGGAGAGTGCGTGTCGAGCGTTGCGTGTTCTGGTCGCAATGAGCAGAAGGCTATGGCACACGCTAGGACCCCTGTGACCGCATTCAAACTCCGTGGTGGCGTGGTTCTGTCCCGACGACGATGAGAAGGAGGGAGCGAGGCCAGTGTGCCCGCCTGGCAGAGTCGGAAGTGGTGCGCGCAGGTGTGCTCGCCGTCGTCGGGCTCGTCGGGGAGACCGTGGAAGGGTGGGCGTTGTCTTTGGGGTCTTCGGGGGAGCGGCGTCTTGTTCCCGCGGGGGGATGGCCTGGAGTCGTATTGGGCTTCGAGGCCTTCGTTAGTGAGCGACTTTTCTGCTTGACTCGTCAGTCAAACGCCCGCACGAAACATCGAATTGTTTCTTTTCCTCTTGTCTCGCCGGCTTGCAAGGGTTTATTTCTTTTCTTCCCCTTCCAGGCGAAAACCGCGAGTCCATCTTGCACGCCTTGATTCTTCTCCAAGTGGTCTCGGTCGCGCTGTGCTTGCTATCTCTCGTCATTTTTGCTGTCTTCTGCTCTTTTCCTTCATATCATCTCTCCTTGGTTTTTCTTCACTTCCTATATCATCGCAATGGCAACTACTTCCCGTTCGAAGCAGACAAGGAAGGGCATGGCAGACCCCGCCCGGTATGTCCACACCCACATCGTCCCTACGTATACCTTCTCTCATCGCTTGTACCCTTCTCCTTTCTTCGATCTAGTCGTCCAGCATGGCCAGGTGCAAGAGCTTCCCCCACGTTCTCTCCAGTCAACACTACCTCCCGTCTTCCCAATGGTCCTCCTGGTCCTCCTGGTCCTCCTCAGGGGAATTTTCCCCCACTGACTGCCCACGCCCCATTGCCCGCCCACGCTAACGGCGCTCGCTCCCAAGATCCGCCCCAAGATCGTGTCCTCCAGACCCTTGCTGGTTTGACTGTGCGTCTTACATATCCGATTGTGTCCCGTGTCACGAGCCTACATCTTCCATTCCACACCAGGGTACAACCATCACCTTGTCCACGAAAACTTGCCAGCGTTATGAGGGTGTCGTTTCTACTACTAGCTCAGAGGGTGACGCGGCTGGCATCACTCTGAAAGACGTCAAGGAGATATCGAAACCGGGCACTCCTCTTAAAGACGTTCTCTTCATTGCTTCCGCCAGCATCGAGAATTGGCAGTCAGGGCCAGCCGATGCTAAACTACCCAATGGCGACAGTGAGTCCTTAGGCCTAGATTCGCTTGACATGATTGCTCCGCAATTGAGTCGCTTTCCTGTACCCTTTATTTCAACCTTTGATTTTGGTGCTAATGTGGCAATTTTCCATGGTAGCATTTCGAACGGATTCTGATATCAGCAAGGGAAAGGCCGCGCGAGAGCGCGAGCTGCAGGCGTGGCAATCCTCGGACTCGCCAGCATCATCTGGTCCACCTGCTGCCCATCATGAAGGGGTCGGGGATGAGGTTACATTCGGACCTGGGGCATCTAACAACGCTATGTGGGACCAGTTTGCCGTCAACGAACAGATGTTTGGTGTCACAACGTCATTTGACGAAGAGGTTTACACGACCAGACTCGATAGGTCTGCGATAGACTTTAAAGAGAGAGAACGGAAGGCGCAACGCATTGCTAGTGAGATCATGGGGGTATGTCTGCCGATGCGATGCTGCTCTGCTAAATATTAAAAGGCACGCTCACAAAATTTGGTAGAGTACCACCAACAATCCGCATATAGCCGAGGAGAGGAATATAAGTCTCGACGACAGTGGTGTCAACGAGGAAGACAAGTACTTGCTTCTATTTTTGCCCTGCCAGCACGTACTTACGGTACGGCATAGGTACGGTGCAGTCGTCCGCGGTTCGAATGCATATATTCCCCCGGGTGCACGCAAACAACAGCAACTGCAGCAGCAGCAGCCTTCTGGTTCCGCTGGGGTTTCAACCATCAACAGCCCCCCGCCAAAAACTGACATTCCAAAGGTTTCTGTCAATGGCCCCGACGGAACGGCGGTTGCTCCGAGAGAAGTGCCTCCGACTGCAAAATCAACTTCTCCAGCGCCGTCAACTTCGTCGGTGAACAAGGCAAGTGGTGTATGAATCCCCGGAGCATTGAATGTCGAATCTGCCTTCTTACCATCATCATATTTATTTGGTGTCATTACAGCCGCCAGCAGATCCTCTCCCTGCGTTCCGTGACTTTGTAACGAATGAGCGGCAGCGCCTGACTCAAAAGAAACAGGCACTAGTCAAAAGTGAGATGGACAAGCGCAAAGCCGAACTAGTCAAGTTCTCTCTGTCATTCAAGGTCGGTGATTCACCTTGTCACTGATTATTGCTTATGTTATGCCCGATATCATTCAGCTTAACCAGCCCATTCCTGACGATCTGGTACCCATCTTGGCCAAGGACGAAGAAAAGCAACGGCAGATTCGTGAAAAAGCTTCTCAGGACGCAGTCTCAGCGACGGCGCGAACCATCGGTGTCGTCGGAACACTCAACCAGTCTCCGAGTGCTTCGCGCGTGCAGCAAATACCTGTCTCTGCCAAGGTTGCGCCTGACGGGGCTCGGAAACCCATCGCAGTCACTACTACTTCAACGAAGCCGTCGGCGCCGGCTTCATCAGCTTCCACTTCCAAAGTAGCCTCCAAACCATCGGAGCCTGGCAAGCCAAGTGGCAAGTCGACGATCAACATGTACATTCAACCCATACCTCCTTACAAGGGGAATAAGACGAAGTCACCCAGCCCACAAACAAATGGAAGCTCATCAACTACTACCGTACCCACTTCCCCCACTTCGACCAACCGCTTAAACGCGAACGCATCGTCCTTCCGGCCGAACCCAAAAGCAAATGCCTTCACCCCTGTAAATACGACTGCGTGCTTATCCCAGCTGACGCTGACGTATCCCGTCGACTATATAGGGCCCCACTTCACCTATTCCTAGCACTGCCTCTGCTTCTGCCTCGGCGTCACCGCGAGTCAAGCCAGCTGAATCGGTGGGGTCACTGGATCATTGATTGTGTGCTACTAATATGACTTAGGCTCCCGCTCCGAATCCATTCTTTGGTACGAAAGTCATCAAAAAGGTTACGGTCCATGTCAAGGATGACTTCAACCCTTTCAAACACAACAAGGTCGCGGAAGCCAGCAATATCGGTATGAATTAACCCCCACATGGTTGTACATCATTCTTACCTTGCTCTAGCCGCCATTTGGCCGTATAATGGAAAACGATATACAAATATGTTCCCTCCCCTCCCTCACCAGCCACCCCAGCAACCGGCCCATATGGCACCACCCGGACCGCCTCCTGTTACCCATCACCCGTATGAAGAAGGGGGCGAACAGCGTTTTATCTACGTTCCTTATTACCATGGACAGGTAAGATTGTGGTCTTTAACCCATTACGGGAACCGACCTCTGGCCTCAGCCCATCATGCCTGGCATGGCTCCCCCACCACCTGGTGCCTTTGTATCGGCACCTTTCATGCAGCCCATGCCTTACCCTCCTGCCATACCGCCAAACGCACAGCGTGAGTTGTGTCCACCTTTTTCTGACCCATAACCGACCTATCTGCCAGCTATGTACGCTGCGTCGCCAATGCCACAAATGCCGCGTAGGTTTTACTGTGTCATACAGTACGTGCTCACTATAGACCATTTTTGTTCTAGCACCACAATACATGCCACCACCTCCTGGCACGTACCCACCCCCGCCAAATGGCGCAGGTCCCCGCCCTTCCATGCCACCGACCCCTACACCCATGCACGCGCACCCATACTACCACCAGAGCCCACAATGTTCGTCTTGGCTTCAGCTCGACTGTTTTGAGTGACTGAGATTATTTTGTAGTACAACATGCCGTTCCGTACCCTATGATGATGCCACCGGGTGGCCCCAATGGGCCTCCCCATGCATACGAGGCAGGTCCAGCACCTCCACCGATGGGCGGTGTAGGCCACGCATGAACGTGACCCCGCTGCATTATCCTTTCACTTTTCCTTCCCTGGTCACGTTACTGTTGTGAGCTCGAGAGTAATTGTGCCAGTCGCTGTTGTATGTGACATTCCCGAGGCCGAGGAAGGCACATCCTAAGGCCCCCCGTACTGTAACTACGATACTCTACTGGCATAAATTGCTTTGGATTACAGACCGTGACCTAATTGGTGCTTTGTCAGCCTTATGGTCTGTGTGCAGCTCACAATATATATATAAATCTCTGCAACATTATGGTTTCTTCACCACTCTGGCCTGTTGGCTTAGATCAAGTGTAGTATCTGTTCTTAATAGTTCAACCACTATTATGAGGGCATTGCCCTTGTTTTTTGGTTATCCAATTTTTGTTGCCCTTGTCCCTTGTGGGTTCTGTGTAAGCACACTGGCTTACTTAGATCCTGTATCTAATACATATACTGTCCACAATACTGTATGCAACACATTTAGTATTCTACCTTTTGGTGTAGCAGTTATGCATGTGGTGATCTGATCACTTACATTCTGCTTGCAACTCTGAGGGTGTGATAAACCTGCCACTGCACTTTTGGCCTGTGTCATTTGGGGATTCCCCACCTTGTCTTCTCTTTGCTGTCTCTCCGTCTTATGTCCCTTGGCGCTATCCAGGACCCAGCAAACAAATTGCAGAGCATTGGGCTGCATATTTGTCTTCTCATTCCTGATCAAGGCATGATTTGCCTCTTGTGAGCTAATTTTGCTTGTTCAATGTCTACTGTTGTGTATTGGAATTTTGCCCCCCCTGCTAGCAACAGTGACATTTTGCATGGATTGCCCAAAGGCCACACTCAACCCCCTGGTGAAGTACTCATGTGATGGCGGATTCCGGTCTTGCTGTGGCATGCATCACGGAATCTGTATGTGCTTATGTAACACTGTCATGAAAACGTTAGTATCATTTGGTTAATTCACGGTGATTGGTTCTTTATTTTATAAGTACCCACCTTGCACTGTGGTCGATTCCCATCTCCCCGGTCTTACCCCACTTCCTCAATGGCGGTGTATTCTTTCCGTCGCTACTTTCGCGAACAATGGCGTACCATCCCTCACTCCAAAGCAAGTGGCGACGTCAAGTCAAAGACTTTCCTTGTGACTGGGTCAAATGTTGGCCTGGGGTTTGAAGCTTCAGTGCACCTCATGAAGATGCAGCCCAAGTTGCTTGTTGCCACGAGCAGAGACATGGCTAAATGCGAACTAACGCGAAAATGTAAGTGCATGCATATGTTACCACACTTGATGAGTGATGTGATGAAAACGACGTGCCAAGCTATCCTCGAGCAGGCAGCCGCGAATGGCGCAACGAGCACAGAATTGTGTACTTGGCCATTGGAGCTGGGGAGCTTCCAGAACGTGCGTTCCTTTGTCGACAAATTCGCGATGAGTGGAAATGGGACATTGAATGCGGTCGTTGCGAACGCGGGGGTGTTCCCTAGCGATGATTACACTCAGACGCAAGATGGTTGGGAAGTAACGTATTTACAGCCCCCTTGTCCTTGCATTCAAATGGTCTTATTATGTTCATCACGTCAGGCTGCAAGTGAATTATCTCTCCAACGCATTGCTGAATATCTTGCTCTTGCCATACTTGATAAACTCGTCCACTCCAGATTCGCCATCACGCTTGGTTATAGTGTCGAGTTTTTCGCACTTTTTTGCTCCAGAGTTGAAGGCACCTGACTCGCGGAAGACTATCCTTGAAACCATTAACCAGCCGGAATTCGGTAACAGGTCCGTGACTTTTGCCATGCGTGCTGAACTATGACCAAGGGTAGTCATAACAAGTTTCGTTCGTTATCAGGTTTCAAAACGTGAGTATCGCGCTTGGTCTGTGGGGAAGGCTGACCATCGAAATGTCTTAGTGCTGGGCGTAATGTTTATTCGGGAGCTCGCGTCGCGTCTTCCTCAACCCACACCTGTCATCGCCTGTATGGTCGATCCAGGTTTTTGTGACACAGATATCACTCGCCATCAGTCGAAAGGGTGGCTTTTCTATATCATGAGAATGTTGGCGTTTGTGCGGTCGATAGAGGAGGGTAGCCGAACCCTCGTGCACGCCGCCGTTGCAAGCGATCACTCGATGCATGGCCGATATCTGTCCTGTTGTGAAGTTGCTGAGGAGAGTGATTTCTTATTCACTCCTGAAGGGAAGGCGTGTTCTGCCAGAGTTTGGGTACGGACGGTTATCTTTGATCTCTGGATTCTGAGCTCACTGAGCCGGCAGGATGAGACTATAACACTCTTGTCTGGTATTGACGGACGAGTCTCGGAGATTGTCGAACAGTTTTTGCGGGCTGATTAGTAATTAATAGCATTCTTTACGGCTTCTCGTAGAATATTCATCTTCCTGGGCAGTCCAACTAGAAGATGGCAGGGGGCGTATGTACGGTGTTTGTAGTTGGGTTGGTTCCTGCACGTGACTGAACGCGTCGCGTGGCGCGGTTGTAAAGGAACTCGTACTGCACTCCCGGCGCACAACCGACAGAAACCAAGAAAGTCCGATGCCCGCCCTGCGTACCTCTCAGCTTGAACAAGAACGCGCTGAATATCGCACGGGTATTACAGAGGCTCTTGAGGAAGACGAAGATCCCCTAGCCGCATACGACGATTTCATCAAATGGACATCGCGCACCTTCCCCGAGAGCGATCACAATTCAGGGCTCGTTCAGCTGCTTGACGAGGCTACGAGGAAATTCAAAGATGATGCTCGGTACAATGGTGATCTGAGATATCTGAAGCTTTGGTGTACCTACGCGAAAATGGTCGAGAAACCCGCTCTCGTATACGCGTACTTGGTGAAGAAGGAGATCGGGTGCATCTATGGGTTGCTCTGGGAGGAATATGCTCTTGCGCTTGAAAAGGAGGGACGGTGCGCGCTGCGAAAGTTTGTTAGTCGGTGCGGAAACTAACTTTCCAGACCAGACATACAGACGCCGACAAGGTCTTTCGCACCGGCATAGCTCGCAGCGCGCGGCCCATCGAACGACTCAAGAAACGATATCGGGATTTCCAGTCCCGTCCTGCCTCGAAACGACAGTCGACTTCTTTTCGACCAAGCGGAAATCCTGAAGTAGACGCACTCCGGCGGAACCCATTCAAGAACCACGATCCAACACCCACGGTTTCTAAACCGCCATCTGCTATTTCCTCGAGTTCTACGAACAACCCTAACCCTGCTCATAATCGCTATGCGCCTATGCTTGCTCCTCCGGCGCCAGGGAGACGGCCGGAGAAGCTTCGCTTCAACTTGTCGCTGTTATTCACACCATCCGGCGTTGAATATTCGGCACAGGAAGTGCGCGCACGCTCAATGGGTCTTCTAGGCAAAAAATGGGGTCCCCCGCCTGCTTCGGAACTGCGTGATTCGTCGTCTGGCGCCGTGAAGGTCAACTTCAACGACGATGGCTCAAGAAGCACACAGAATATGGGTGCCACTGCAGCGGGAGGCAAGCGCAAGAGTACCAATGTCGTCAATGTTAGTGAACCCACCGTCACAATCAACACGAAGGAAGCTTTGGCAGACGTCTTTGGCATGTACAACTCCCCAGACAAAACAGTCAAACGTGCTATGCCAGGTAGCAAGCACGCCCCTGTGCGAAAAATCGAGCCTATTGGTGGGCGTAGAGTTGCTCCCGAGTCCAAGTCCGAGCCTTCTCGTACCTCACCGAAGAGCGAAAACGCGAAACTTCCAGGTCCAGGCAAGTCATTACAGCCGGCAACTTCGGTGCATAATCTGAGGCTTGCTTTTGATAGCTTTCAAGCCGTTTGTTGACGAGAACGTATCACGGAAGGAGAATCCTGCTCCCTCACTCAAGGTAAACTCACTT
The DNA here is from genome assembly GCA_038089155.1 of Nevesoporus exiguus. NCBI lineage: Eukaryota > Fungi > Basidiomycota > Agaricomycetes > Boletales > Boletaceae > Nevesoporus > Nevesoporus exiguus. Next base: position 21,523 of record JBBPKI010000285.1, read on the forward strand.
GCCTTCCCCCTTGATTTGTGTGGACGTTAAATGTGTGCATATATGCACTTTTTTCTTCCAGTTTAAACCGTACGTCGACGAACTTAGACAGGTTTCTGTCGCGCCTACCACTGAGGCGGGCCGTCGGGCGCTGTCGCTCAAAGATTCGGGCGTTGCCCCAGGTAAAGATGTCTCTGCAAATCCCTCCACTACGAAACCATCACCTCCCAAACGATCAAAGCCGTCTGTACTCAAACCCATGTCGGAGGAGCCACAAGGAACACCTGTCTTCTCAAAGCCCTTTACACCTGTTTCGCACAAGGAGCCTACCGTTCGTCCTCAAGCAGAGACTGGCTCTGATGCAAAAGATGAGGATCAAAGGCAGACACAGCAAGCACCTCAAACCTTTGTTCCATTCGTCGACTCGAAAACACCTTTCAAAGTATTTTCTCGTCCACCAGGCCAAGGTCAGGGCGAGAACGCAGTCACGGGCACCGGCAGCGGAAGCGTGTTCACACCGAAACCGCCATCCGCCGCGAGCCCCGGTGTTGATACTGCCGCGGGAATTGGTACATTCAAGCCCTTCGTTGACAGTGCGCAGCCAGCCGTGACGCCGGCTTCCACAAAGAAGGCAAATGCGCTGCAACCACGTGCGATGCCAATCCCTCCCATAATCGAAGAGACCTCGACAGACGAATCGAGCGAGGCTGACATACCCGACAGCGCCGGAGACCCTGATGCAGACGATGGTCAAGTCGTCAGTAGTAGCAGCCGCAGTGGCTTTTCCGAAAGCGAAGACGGGTATGCTTATGAAGGGGGTGAAACAGGAGCAGAAATGGAAGCTGCGGCTGTATCGTCTAGCGACAGCCAATTCGAGGATGACGAAGATTACCATCAACCCACACAGGGTGAGCCGGTATACGGGGATGAGGGCGCACTCCAGGAAGAGGGATTTGCAGACGAAGACGAGGAGGACTATGACCGACAACCGCTGGGTGGGAGATTTGGCCGGATCAACGTCATGACTCCAATCACTGAACGGACCTTCGAATTTAGTACGAGAGGGTTCCCATCGCCGACAAGCACCACGCGAGTCAGAGATGGCCTCGACGAGGAAGGAGAGTGGAGAGAACGAGGGGGACAGGAAAGTAGTCGCTATGCCCTCGAAGTGGCAGAGAAGCTGGCCAGGGAGGTGCGCGAACAGCAAGAAGGCGACGATCATTACGTCATACAGGACGGTGTTCGGTCTAGCGACCTTGAGCCCATCGAGGAACGCACAGGGACCTTAAGCCTTTACGATTCTCTGGCTGTCGTTTCTGCCTTTAGACCGCCTAATCCTTGTGTTCCTTCTGATCCGCAGATCGTTTCGACACTCCTTTCTCTTCTCCCTGCAGACACAGACTTCCATGACCTTAGAGCCCAGGATGGAGGGATGTTGGACGGACTACAGCGATTTGCAGCCCGGATGGCAAGAAAGAGCGGGAAGGGCATGTCGGCAGAAGATGATGGGATGCTGGTCAATCTCGAGGGAAGGTCACTTAGGGTGTCTGGGAAACTGGGTGAAGGAGGTTTTGGCGCCGTGTTTTCCGCACGGGAGGTCACCAAATCTGGTGAAGATGATGGTGGGGACCTTGATATAGATGAAGATGAGGACGAGGACGAGGACAACTCCTTGGTAGCGCTGAAGGTCGTGAAGCCCCGCAATCTTTGGGAATTCCATATCCTTCGCCGGATTCATAGGACACTCCCACCTCCCCTGACGCGCTCGATAATTACCCCCCACGCACTCTACGCTTTCCGTGACGAGTCACACCTCCTGCTGGAGCTCTGTCCGCACGGTTCACTTTTAGACACAGTGAACCGTGCCGGACCGGCGGGCATTTCGCAACAAGGAGCTTGCCTAGATGAGCTTTTGGTCTTTTTCTTCACTATCGAGCTTTTGCGTTTTCTGGAGGGTATGCACGCTGCGGGCTTGATCCATGGTGACCTCAAGACCGATAATTGTCTGCTGCGCCTTGAGGAGCTGCCCGGAGGCGCGTCGTCATTGTCTGGTATTTACCAGCCCAGCGGAGAAGGGGGCTGGAAATATCGGGGCATTAAAGTCATTGACTTTGGGCGGACCATCGACACGTCGCTCTTCCCGGCACGCCATAGTCAGCAGTTCATCGCTGACTGGCCTACAGACGATCGCGATTGTTTCGAGATCCGCGAGGGACGCCCCTGGACATACCAGACGGATTATTTCGGTCTTGCAGGTATCGTGTACTGCATGCTGTTTGGGAAGTACATCGAGGCATCGTCGGTGACGCATGCGCCTGACTCGACTGATGCGGACCCGATTTACAAGATCGCCACGCCGTTCAAACGGTACTGGCAAGCGGATATACTGACACGGTTATTTCACATGCTGCTCAATCCTCGCAGAGTCCGGGAAGACGGGAGCCTGCCGATCTGCGAAGAGTTGGGAAGTGTCCGAGTTGAGATGGAAGGGTGGTTGCAGAGCAACTGTAATCGGAGCAGCAATACACTCAAAGGCCTGCTCAAGAAGGTCGAGCTAGCCTCCTACGCGCAGTAGTCCGACATTGTCTGTATACTACCAAGGGCAGTTGGCTGTACTAGCAAACACGTCCAAATCCGAGCGACCTGGGCTGAGATAAGGAAAGGTCCACTGCAGGCACGCGTCTTCCAGTGACTCCAACATTTCCGACACCTAAGCGAGATAATGCATAACCCTCGACCTCACCCTCACGTCACTATCTCATACGATGCCCGTAGACCACCACCAAATGCTGAAGTTTACTCGTCGCACGCGCCCGAGCTCGCTACCGCATCGAATGGCCTTCTAAATCCATGGGACACAGCAACGCCAACGGCAAGGCAGCCAATACCCCGCCATGTCATTACGCCTCGCACACGCAGTCGTGCTCACAGCGCCCTAGAACCCGTCCCACCTAGTCTTGACCTTCAAGTTCCGGATACGCAAATATACAGATCTTCGTCTCAGAGACAGCCCGCGGGACATACAGCTCATGAGTATTTCCACAACCACAGGTCGAGCAAGTCCGATAGTGATCGCTCCTTCGATGACGAATTCGGCAACAGGAGTAACCTAGCTTCGCCCTATTCTGCTTCATTCAACCTTCCGGCGGATGAGGTGGGGATCTTCGTTTGCACTGATGGTCGCAGCGAGCGCCTTATCTCTTGACTGTAGGCGGACCACAGGCTCAACGTGTTGACTCGAGAGTTGTCCAATATGTCGTATGCGCTCTGGCTCTGTTGCCTTGTTAGTCGTAACTGACACTCTGGTAGTCTTCAATCAGAGGAGGGTCTCCGACGATTCCAGGATGGTGAACTCGCAGAGAAAGATGAAGAGTGGCATTATCTCGTCCCTTCCGAGGCGCGCGAGACGCTTGGAAAGCGGGAAGTAGAACGGCAATCCGTACTCTTTGAGACGTTCAAGTCGGAACGAGATTATGTTGCCGATCTCAAGCTCGTCAAGGAGGTGATGTAGGAACCACCGTCCTTCTCTATCCTAGACTCATGTACGGCAAAGGTGTTCATCGAACCTCTCACTTCGACTTCGCCGTCAATAATAGGAGATGCAAATAGACAGCAGAACTTTATCTCCACCGTCTTTTGGAACCTGGAACAAATTTGTGTGCGTCATGAGGATATGTTGGAAGCCTTGTTCGAAAGGCAGTGGGAACAACACCCTCTTGTTCAAAGTGTCGCTGATATCATCCTCGAATGTGCGCGCTCCCTTGCGCAAGTCCTTTTGAAATCCGGCTTAATGTTCATCAGCCACCTTCCAGTTTCAGGGAGACTACGAATCCTACATCAAACATTACCCCCTTGCAGAGCAACGACATCGCACCGAACTCAAATACAACAAGCAGTATCAGGAATTCATGCAAGACTGTTCGCAAGATGCGCGAGTCAAAAAGCGAGACTTGATTACATTCCTTTCACGACCCGTTACGCGACTTCCACGTCTTCATCTTATTCTAGAACACCTCCATAAACTGACCGACGCTAATCACCCGGACTCTGAAGATCTTCCCGTAATTTTATCCGTTCTCAACGAATTCCTGAAAAGTACTCAGCCTGGAATCGAAGCTGCGGAAAATAAGGTCAAGTTTTGGGATCTATGCGAAAGCTTGATATTCAATAAAGGAGAAATTATTGTAGTGTATTCCGTTCTCGCATCCCTATTCGTGTTGATGGCCTGTTTCAGGAACTGGACTGGTACAGTGATACCCGCTCACTCATTTATGCCGGTGCACTGGCTCGCCGATCGAAATCGGAAATGGATTGGAACCCTTGGTTTGATCTCTACGTAGCATTATTAGACAACTTTTGTAAGTTTTCCCCCCGGCAACCCTGCCATTTCTTGCTAATAGGGTTTCAGTGCTGATAACGAAGGAAGAGAAACGGGGAGGTATAATGAAACGCCTGGTTGTATCTCGGGTACGCCAGTTTCGTGATCTCAGGCAGTCTATCCACGGATGACGTGTCTAGCCTATTCCATTAGAATACCTCATGCTTGGTAGCTTTGATGACCCTCCTGAGACCAGGAAAGAGCGTGTCGAAGAAGGTGGTATATTGGACAGTTTGCGAGGCGCTTATCGCTCGATCTATCCGTTCACGATCTACCATGCTGTTGAGAAGTCTACTCGGCGATACACGCTATACGCGCCGTCGGAGTCCATCAGAAAGAAGTGGCATGGTGCTCTGGTGGATGCAAAAGGAGTCGACGATGTCAGACGGGAGGCGAACCAGGTGACGCAGCAGTTCTTGGCACAGATCCTTTACTCACTCTACAGTCCATAGTGGTTCGTGCCTCAAGTCATAGAGGATGGTGCATTTCGGATTCCTGGGAGCAGAATGGCCCGACATACGGCACTAAAGCGGCCACCGTCTGGTCGAGTAATCCAAGCAGTATCCTTTGGTATGCGGAGTCGATATCAATAGCGGCGGCCCTCTAACTACTTTCAGTTGCTAACGGAGGGAAGACCTTCATGGCAGTCGGTTGTTCAACAGGCATCTTTGTGGGCCGCAGAGGCGAAAGTATGCATCTTCTAAACCTTTGAGGCTACTGTTCGCTTATAGCTATCGTTAGACTATCGGAAAATACTGGCTTTCGAGAATGCCAAGAGCCTCATTGTGCTCCAGGATTTTAATAAAATAATCATCCACCACGACAGTTACCTCCTTTCTTATTCACTTGAAGTGCTCGCACGAGTTGCCCAGTACCAGTCGCCCCCAAGCAGTCTCGACGCGTCTCTGGAAACAATCGCCGGACAGACTGGCAATGTTCTTTGCTGCCAGGCTGGACTGATGGGGGGGAGGACAATCCGTAACTTGCTTTGGCTCGCCCGTCATCTCTATCTGAAGAATACTGTCCATAGTTGTCTATGCCCTCAAGAACTTCTTGCAAGTTACTGTCCATGCGGTGGAGCCTTATCACCCTTCTGAAATTCGCTCATCGTCGCCTCGGGCTGCCCAAACCGGTCTTCTTTCCTTCCGACCGTACGGTGAAGTATGAAGCGTCTTTTTGTTGCATGTGAGACACTGAAGGTGATGGGTCTTCCAATCTCAATTAAGGCTTTATACGTTCCTAAGGATGTCTTTGCTGTCATGCTTTTGGCCAAGACGATCGCCATTTGTACAGAACGGGGTGTGGTCATCGCCAACCCAAGCAGGTACGTAGCGAGTCCGACCTGTCATAGCTTACCTCTCACGTTCCTCCAGTGTTTCTACGTCCGTCGTTACCATCGTCCCGGACTTTGGTAGCGCTTCCAACAATTCTGCAGTGGCAGAACTCAAAATTCGATGTGAAGATGCTAAACCGCTTGGGCTTATCAGACATGATGCCACAGAGCTCATGGTCATCTACGATAGTGAGTGGTATTATCGTGTTGTTGAACCCAGCTGGAGCTCGCTTGACAGCCATGGGTTGCTATATCACTAAATACGGTCAGCCTACGCGTGACTTCGCATTTATCCGTTGGGAGATCAAGGCTACTTCTTTCGTGCACCGCTCCCCTCACATACTGCTTTTCTCATCGGAATTCGTGGAAATCAGGGATGTGCAGACCGGTCTGCTCAAACAAGTGATCGAAGGCGTCGATATACGTCTCCTTATCCAGGCACCACTCTCGCGTGGACCTTTATTTGTCGCGATGCGAGGCAACAAGGACGATGAAGATGGGTTGAGTGATCGGGTCGTCGAGCTTGTAGAAACTGCAGAATTTACGCCGAAAACCCCCATAGCAGGACCGTTCAAAGCTGTGGAAGGCATGTGGGATGAGTGGGACATGTAACAACTAGGCGTGCCGATGGGTTACCTTACACGACATAAACAATAATACAGAGGTACGAATACCGTGTAATTTATGCCTAGGGATTTGGGCAGATGTATGCACAAGTACGTATTAGACAACTCGGCCATGGTTCTGACTACACGGCATGCGTGTTTAACTATTTGAACTGGCTGAAGCCCTTAAGCTTGATGGCACTCTGTCCTCAGGCTTCAGCAGAACCTGACGCAGCAGACGTCCCATCTCGTGTTTGTACAAGAACTGACATCAAGATCGCCCCAGTGTACCGTTTCACAAAATGGACGATGACCACGAGCAGAGGTAAGGCGCACACCAAAAGAACACCGGCTGCAGCGGCGGGCGACCGCACGGCGACCACGAGCTGAAAGATGGCCATACAAGACATTCCAAGAAGTGGGATGGCATGGAGAAATCGAGATAGAGTGGGACCGCTCTAAACGTCAAGTTCAATCGCTTGATAGAAAGGGAAAGGAAAAACAGGCTGAAAGAAAGAGCTTACTCGGAGAAACCGGGTGTCGACAGCGACGTGGAGGTTAATGGTATAAACAAGAAGTGCCAGCGTTATCGCCGCCAATGCGTGCTCGGCTGAAACGGCATGGACGCTGTATTTGCAAGGCTGTTAGAAACATGGTGATACAATCGAGCAATGACAAACGTAAGGAACGTTGTGAGCTATGCAAACGCATTTCAGCTCTGGGTGATGTCATTTACCGCGAAATAATACCAAGTTCAATGAGAACTTCCGCAAGTCCTCAAGCTCTCTTGAGAGCTCGACAGACAAGGGGGGCTCGTTTCCTGGGTTGATTCGGAGTGCGCGGACTAGCTCGTGAAAGAGCGGCATGTTGGGAAATGTCACAGAGAAAGTGAAGAATATTCATAAACAGTCCTTACTCAAGCATACGAATATATGCCAATGGGAGGGAGGTGGATGGAACGCTTATATATTCGGATTCTTCCCCGAGTAGGGCAAAATAACGCTGGTTACAGCCTAAGAAAGGCGCATGCATACCATCTCCCAGGAGATTGCGCACAGAAAGGGGGGAAATAGATTAGCCGAATGATGCTGGCCATGCGAAATATCTGCCAGTCCAGACCTTCAGACCCATTCCGCAGTGTGAACATTTCCTGAAATATGTTAGTCGAACGCAGTTAGAGCGAGCGAGGTGGAAGACGGCTCGAAATCGTGGTTCGCAGATGGGTCAGAAAGTTTAAAAAGCCGGTGTCGTCATCATCTATGGGGGGGTCTAGACAGCTCGACAAGGGCCTCGAACACCTCACAGGAACCACAGGGCGGGTCTGGACCAGCTCTAGACCATGGAAACTGGAGAA
>JBBPKI010000286.1:0-29159 GCA_038089155.1 Nevesoporus exiguus
TGATCACCTACTAAAACATCTAAGAATACCACTTGAATGGCTAATAGGACTGGTTAAATTGGTAATGACATGAGTTCAACCCCTAATTATGGTAGCTAAATGGCTAATGGAACTAGTTGAAAATCTATGTACCTCCAGCTGCCCACTTTGACCTTGTTTCTTCCTTTCATTCCTTACACTTAGGAGGCCATGATGGTCTGTTCTGCACCTACAATCACCTCTCTTGTGATTACTAGTGGCCAGGGATGCACTGCTTCCTTCTTATTTCATCTCTGGTTGCACTACCTGCCAGATGAACAAGTTCAATATGCATTCTACCATTCCCCCCCTTTCTTCCATTGCCTCCTCCACCACTCACCCGTTCCAGCAGATCTCCCTTGATCTCATTGTCAACCTCCCCCTCTCTTCTGGTTTTGACTCTGTCCTGGTTGTGGTTGACCATGGTCTTACAAAGGAGGTGATTTTCCTCCCCTGCACCAAGGATATCTCTGCAGTGGGTGTCACATCTTTGTTTTTCCACCAGATCTTCTCCCACTTTGGACTCCATAACTCCTGCATTTCTGATAGAGGCCTCCAATTTGCTTTCTCCTTCACCAAGGAGCCTGCCCACCTCCTACAATATGATATCAAACTCTCCTCCACATACCACTCCCAAACTAATGGCCAAACCAAACAAACCAATCAGGAACTCGAAACCTATCTTCAGATCTTCTGTCAGGGATAACCTGACACCTGGTCCAATCTCCTCCCTTCTGCCAAATTTTCCAATAACTCCACCATCCACTCTTTCACCCACCAATTGCCATATTTCCTCATAATGGGCTATGAATCCAGAGCCTACCCTTCATTGGCAAAACCCACATTCCTGCCATGGAAACATAACTCTGAATACTCTCTGATGCCAGGAGAGCAGCCCTTGCTGCTTATCAGAATGCCCAATGTATAATGAAGGAAAGGATCACTTCCAGATTTACCCCATGGAAGGTCAGGAGCAAAGTATGGCTGGAAGCAACCAACCTCAAGCTCTGCTATCCATCAAAAATGCTATCCCCTAAACAAGAAGGACCATTTGAAATCATTAAGGTACTCTCCCCTGTGGCATATCAGCTAAAACTACCACCAATGTGGTGGATCCATAATGTCTTCCATGCTTCCCTCCTATCTTCCTATAAGGAAACACCAAAATATGGACTAAATTTCTCCCCATCCCCACCTGACCTTATCAAGGAAGAAGAGGAGTTTGAAGTTGAACAAATACTATCCCACCAGGGTTTCTCTCATTGGCAACAGTCCCTTATCAAGTGGAAAGGATACCCCTCATCAGAAAATACCTGGGAACCTGAGTCTAACCTGAGAAATGCACCCACCCTCCTTAGTGAATATAAAGCTTGCTGCCTCACCCCAGCTTAAATGCTCAGTCCACAATAGATCCTTATAGCCTCATTAGCAGCCTCCTGCCTTTGCATCTTTGTCATAGCCTCTCTTGCTATCCTCTTTGTTCTCTACCATGTCTATTACTCTCCCCATTACATCTGACCAGGAGTCTACCACACCATCCTCCATATCATCCCTTGCTCCCACATTGGTTATGCCAACTATGTCCAAAGCCCCATCTACCCTGCTTCTCCCATGCTGTTGGCAACCTATACCACTTAAGGCTTTGGTCACCACTAGGAGACTTGCTAAGAGATCAAGAGGATGATATAGGAGAATCAACCAGGACTTGACTGAAGTCCGGTCATTGATTACATTGTGTTTATATACATCCAGGAGTATTTAGGGCAGGTCTGGGAATACTGACTAATGTACTATGTCATTAATGATGTCATGGTCTAGAATAGTGGTAATTAAGGAAGCATGGGAGATAAGAGACTAGAATGAATGTGAATGAAGTGAAAATGATTGACCTAGCCTTGGTCAGGTGACATGTCCCATGGTCATGTGATAGTGGTCATGTGACTTGATAAGATAAGATAAGGAGAGAAATTGTAACATTACCCCCCTCCTATGAATTGCATTCCAGGCGATTGAAGGGAACCTGGAAGGGTTCCATGATGTTTGAATAAGAAGAGAAAAGAGAATCAAAGTCTGTTTGAAGCATCCTCAACTTCCAAGGTGCTGAAGGATGAATTAAATAAAAGTCCTTGATTGCCTCTTTGACATTGGAGAGGTGGCTCTGAGGTTCCCATGTGCAGTCTTCCTCATCATAGCCCTTCCAGTGTAATAGGAATTCCAGAGATTGTCCTTTAAGCTGAGAATTGACAATATAATCAACTTCGAATTCTGGAATTCCTTTTTGTGTGCCCTCCACAGGTCCCAGGGCTACTACAGGTTGGTTCTCAAGATTCATAAGCGCCAATCCATCGCTCTGTGAGCTTCTTTGAGGCCCAATTGAGTTTAATATTCTTGGTTGACAACCAGACCATATCTCCGATTGTCAAGTCCAGAACCTTGGAGCAGTGTTTGTCCACTTGCTTTTTCATTGAAATCTGAGCTTTTTCAAGGGATTCTTTCACTTGCTCAAGTGTCTTGGAAAAGTCCTGTGCAAAGGCGGAGGATGATTCATTCTTGGTAATGATAGGTTCTATTCCCATCCTTGGTTCATATGTCTTTGTGACTTCAAACAGAGTTTTCTTGGTGGTAGAATGTTGGCGATTGTTATATGAAAATTGTGCCAAAGGAAGCCATTCTGCCCATTTATTTTGTTTTTCAGCTGTGAAGAGCTGAAGGTATTGTTGAAGGTCTCAGTGGATCCTTTCTGTTTGACCATTGGTTTGCAGGTGGAATGCCATGGACATGTCAAGGTCTATTTTGAGCATTTTACCAAGATCTTTCATTACTTTGGAAGTGAATTGTGGTCCTTGATCTGAGATGATGGATCTTGGTAGGCCATGGTGCTTCCAAACATGGTTCCTATATAGCTTGGCCATTCCTAAGCTTGTGATTGTTTTGTTGGTGGGGATAAATTCCACCTCTTTTGAAAATTGGTCTACTATGACTAGAATGGAGTTATAGTTATTGGAAAGTGGGAGATCAGTGACAAAGTCCACAGATATATCTTTCCATGGACCCTCTGGGATTTGGTTTGGGATTAGCTCTCCTTTTGGTGCTTTATTTTCTGGCTTCATTCATGTGCATCTGTCACACTGTCAGCAGTATTCTTTTACTTGGGCTTGAAGGCCATTCCATTGGAAATACTGTTCTATAATTTGCCAGGTTTTCTCAGCACTGCCATGACTGGCGACTGGAGAATTGTGGTAGGGCATGATAATATCTTGGTATAAGCTTTCTTTTGGGGGAACAAATATTCTGTCACCAAGATACAGGATTCTGTCCTTGTTGAGCAGGTTGAGTTTTCTTAATCCCTTCCACTCTTCTTGTGCTTCAACAATTCTCTTGAGGAGTTTTCTTTCTTCTCTTTCGATAGTAAAGCCTTGTCTTTGTACTCTTACTCTATTTTCAGGGATCATTTGTACACCCTTATTGTCTTTATCCATTCCAATAGCATGATCCTCTCATTGAGAGAGAGCATTGGCTTTTCCCATCTGGGATCCAGGTTTATTGACTAAGATGTAATTGAATCAAGATAGCCATTGTGACCATTGGGCTTGTCTTTGATTGAGGTCTGTTTAGTCATGAAGTATTGGAGGTTGGCATGGTCTGTCCATACTTCAAATTCTTCTGCCCCCTTAAGGTAATGCAGCCATTGTTCTAGAGCAAGAATGATGGCAAGCATTTCCTTATCTGCAATTGGATAATTCCTCTGTTTGGGGGTCATGGAAGCAGAGGCAAAGGCAACAGGGTGCCATTTGTCTTCTTGTTTGATGGAAAGGACTGTGCCAGTTGTGAAGTCTGAAGCGTTGGTTTCAAGATAAAACTTGCTATTATTATTGGGGTATGCAAGTATTGGAGCTGTGGTAAAGCTTTCCTTTAGGGAGTCAAAAGCACCCTGTTCATTGGGCCCCCATTGCCAAGGTTGGTCTTTTTTGGTAAGGTTATTCAGGGGCTGTGAGACTCTTGAGAAGTCTTGAATGAACTGTCTATAGTAGTTTGCAAGTCCTAGGAAGCTCTGGACTCCTTTGACATCCTTAGATGTCAGCCAATTGATTATGGCTTCTACCTTGCCCTTTTCCATCTTTATTCCTTCAGTGTTTACTACCATTCCAAGGAATTCAACCTCTTTCTGCTTAAAAAAGCATTTCTCCAGTTTAAGGAATAGGTCATGTTCTTTTAACCATTTGAGGACTTCTTGAACAATTTTGTTGTGCTCTGCCTCGTCATCTGTTTTGGTAAAAATTATGATATCATCAATGTAAACTATGACGATACTGTCCATGCCAGTGAAGATTTCATTCATCATTTGCTGAAAGGAGGCAGATGCATTGCATTGTCCAAAGAACATGGCTAGTGGTTCATATGCTCTGGAGTGTGAGACAAATGGGGCTTTCCATTTGTCTCCTTCTTTTATCCTTATATTGTTATAGCCCCATCGAAGGTCTAGTTTGGTGAAGAGCTTTGCCCCTTGGAGCTTGTCCACTAACTGGCTTATCAGTGGTAAGGGGTAATTGTTTTTGACAGTCCATTCATTGAGGTATCTGTAATCCTGGACCAGTCTTTTTTTGCCATCTTCTTTTGGAATAAAGAAGACAGGAGAGGTCTGGGGGGATCTGGATGGTCGAATATAATCCTTTTTGGTTTGTTCTTTGACAAAGCTCTTTAGCTCTTCTATCTTGTCCTTGCTCATTGAGAATATTTTTGCTATCTTAGGTTGAAAGCCAGGCTTCAGCTTTATTTCATGGTCCCATGGTTTTCTAGGGGGGAGTCATTCAGATTTTTTTTTTTGCTGAAAACCTCTAAGAAGTGATGATATTCCTTGGGGATCATTTCTTCTAAGGTAGGTTTTTTAGCTTTTGGCTTCTCTAGATTCTTGATAAATTTATGCATGGTCAAAGCATGGTTTAATTCTTCTTCTTCTTCTTTAGCCAATTGTGTTCCTCAGTCTGACAACATGTAACAGGACCTTGGACACCTTGTTATGGTCACTTCCCCCTTTTCCCAGTTGATGGTTGGGTTTTGTTTAGCCAACCAAGTATATCCTAGGATCATATTATTTTTGCCTAAGTTGGTAACTTCTGCGACTAGGCATTCATGATGTCCTTGATAGTTGAGAACTATGTATTTCCACTTTGTATGTGACACTTCCTGCAGAATTCTTGCTTCTGTTGTAGGGAACTGGTGTTCCCTGTATGTATGTATATTGCTGTAACACAGTCATCCCAGCACCCTACCTCAAGTGTTGAATCATTATTGACATATCTGGTGTCGTCCTCAGCTTGGCCATCGCATGCTGGTCGACTGGCCAGTAGTATCAGTACCTGGTTATTCTCTATCATTGACTGGCCGGTCACCACATACTGGTCAACTGGCTGGTAGTATCGGTATCCGGCTGTCCTCTCATCGCATACCAATCAACTGGCCAGTAGTATCACTACCCAGCTATTCTCTATCATTGACCAGCCAGTCACCACATACCGGTCAACTGGCCGGTAGTATTTGTACCCAGCTGTCCTCTTGTCGCCTGGTGTCACCACATACCAGTCAACTGGCCAGTAGTACTGGTACTCTACTGTCCTCTGTCATCACCCTCACCCATCCTACACATCCTACATGTCCTAGATGTCCATGTCTGCCTGCTGGTAAGTCCATTCATGGCTTCTTCATATCTTTAATACGCTTCTTTAATACTGGATTCAACTAACTATGTGTACGCATTGTGAAACTGGCTGGGTTACAACTTGTATATAGTTTTCCAGTCATCTTTTAAATATCTTTATTCATCTGGTTGGACTTGTACTGGTATTTCCTTAGTCACTATGAGTTTTAAGTGATAGTATATTCATGTATCTATACCAAAAAATGGTATCTAGCTTCTGACTTCCATCATCATGACCGAGAAACTGTGCCCAGGTATCAAGCACTACACATTCCGCTCACAATTCCACTGCTGGCCATGCCATTACAAGTCTGATAACTCAAATCACTGCCTGCCTGCTCCAGGACAGTCTGGTATCGCTACATCATCAAGTTTAGAGAGTTAGTAAGCCCTGGGCACTCTTCTCCTACTAGTTCGCTCCTTTAGAATCCCCTTTTGTGGTTGAACTAATCGCACCCACTTCTCATTCTACTGACCTGCCTTACATCTCAAGGTAGGATTAACTTTTACACCATCAACATTAAAGACTAGGATCTCCCTATCCAGTTTTTCTAGAGGGAGTTTGACTTGTTTTGCCCATTCTTGATCTATAAAGATTCCATTTGCTCCACTATCCAATAGGGCTTTGCATTGATGCTTCTTATGTTTGGTAGTGGAGTGTGCAATGGAGATATCCATGAGAATCTCATACTGCACCTTGGTATTTCTTAGTAGAATCTGATCTGGGAAGTCAGATTCTGGATAAATAATTTTTTCTTTTACTTTGACCAAATTAAGCCTGCATTCCCATGCAGCAAGCTCCTTGTTTGAAGACCCAGTCTCGGTTGATGGTAGGTGTACTCTATAAATAGGGCTAGCAGATTCTGAATCAGAAGAGTAGCATCTGGAAGAGTCTGAATCTTCCTCGAAATCTTGTCCATATTGTACATAAGGGGATAGTGAGGAGAAACTATTTTTGGTATTTAAAGCGTTTTCTTTCAGCTTCTGAGATCCTAGATTTCTCAGTTGCCATACCCTTTTCCCTGTTTCTTCATCTCCATGTCATGAAGATCAAAGAAGTATGCCCTCATCTTGTCATAGGACATCCCTTTGATGGTGTTTTCTCCTTTTGGTGGTTCAGGAGTAACCTCCTTCTTTTTCTCTTCTTCTTGCCCCATTGCTTGTATGTGAGGGGGTCAGGAAGCTTCTGTTCCTCATTTTCTGTAGTTCACCTTGTGCCCTCCTCCAAAGAACTTGCACTCTGTGCATTCTTTTTTTGGTTTTGGGCAATTGTGGGCAATGTGCCCATCTCCAGTGCAATTGTAACACTTGGAGTTTCTTTCTACTGCACCTATGTTCATTGGCTGACCCCTTCCTCCATAGGTATGGGCCTGTCCTTCTTGTTGATTGTTTTGGTATGAGGGTCAGGCCATTTCTTTCCCTCGGATTTTGAATGATTCCATGCTGAATCCTTTTTTCAGCAGGACTTCAATGTACTTTTGTACAGTTTTCTTTCTTTGATCATTGTAATAGATTTGTTGCATCAAATCTGCATCTACAGCCCCTTCCAACATATGTACTCCATTTGGATCCTTTTTATCTGGGTCCCCTTTTGTTTCATAGTAGTACCCCAGCCACCTTGTGATGAACAGCTGGATATTTTCTCCTCTGTATTGCTGACATTTTTCTAGTCAAGCCCTTGCCTCATCTACTGTGTTGATAGATTTGAACCTTTGGTCCATTGTTTCCCAGAGGCTCATGGTTGTTGGCCAGAGGTTGTCATTGTCCATATACTGTGTCAGGAAGAGTCTTGCCCATTGTTCTGCACCATATCTATCCTTTTCTCCATCTTTTGGACAGACCCTTGAGAGAATGGCGATTACCTTTTGTGTAGCAGTGGAAAAGGTTTCTCCATTGCTTTTTAGGTAGATTCCCATTCTGAGTTTCCACCCATCATATTGGTCTTTTGAGCCATTGAATTGTCATGGCTCAGATACTACTTCTACTTTTTTATTTACTTTGACTTCTATGTTCCTTGTTTCCTGAGCTCCTGATGCTCTCTGTAAGATCCTTATTTGCACTTAAAGATTAGTGACTGTGTCCATAAGGGCCCTGACTTTTTTGCTGGTTGCCATGGCTTCCTTGTTGGTCCTGGAAATGAGGGTTGGTCATCAAGCTGGCACTCAAAGGAATTGTCAGTCTCAGAGTCAATGAATGGGAGTGGATCCCTGTAGGAGTTCCATGATGTGGTGTTCTTTCTCTGGAACTGGAGTTACTTTCAGTTTATGGCTTGGCAATGGCATAAGAGAATATAGTTTTTCTAGGGCTACTAGTCCTGCTTCTAGTTCTTGAAGGAGCCTATGAGCTTCTTCGTTTCTTTGTGGTTCGTATAGTTGAACCACTAGTACTTGTTGTCTGAAGCAGGCTGCTTGTTCCCTAGTGATGTTGTAGTATAGGAGGATGTCTTTGTTGAAATTGAGCTGATTTCTTATACAATCTAGCAGGTAAGGGTGGAGTTCTTGCTGTTCAAAGATACTTTGTTGGGGAAGTGGGTCTTGTACTCTGTATCATCAATTTGGTGGCTGATAATGAAGCCAACTGTTTTTGTCTTCTCTGGCTGGGAAAGGAGAGACCTCTGAGTCTTCTTCTTTCTCAGGTGTTGGTGAACATGATTGTTGTTTGAAGTAGTGATGGTTCCCTTCTCTGTCCCAATACCCATCATTTGGGTCAAAAGAAGCTTCTTGGTGGTACTCATAGTTTTCACTGACTTGGATTTTCTCAGAGGGGAGGCAAACCTCAATCTCCTCGGACTTGGCAGGATCTTGTGGAAACATCCAAAATGTTAAATGGAAGTGTGGACCATTGTCAACACCAACTTCCTACTCAATTTTCAATAGCAAACCAACTTGAGCCTTCAAAACTTGTATTGTAAGTAGGCTGGTGGGCACAAGACTGCTCTTTTACCAGTGGACCACTATATAGTAGTAATTCTAAAAGTAATGTGCCTCACGTGGACACAAGCTGAAGCTCCTTTGAAGTAGAAATGTATGGAGGCAGTTTTTAAAACAATTAAGAGATCTCAAGCTCACCCCTTGATGGTGCCCTAATGTGCAACCAACCTTCACCAGCATATAGCTAGGGTATATGTAAAAGGAAATGGGTGCAAGTGCACAAGAAGATGAATGGGTGGTAGTGAAGAGATCTCTTTGCCCCTAGGGCCCAGGGTTGTCACAAACAATGGCGAGGTAATGAGTAGTAGTGGTGAGGAAAGCAATGTAGTCAAGTCCTAATGTTGGCAACCTATACCACTTAAGGCTTTGGTCACCACTAGGAGACTTGCTAAAAGATCAAGAGGATGATATAGGGGAATCAACCAGGACTTGACTGAAGTCTGGTCATTGATTACATTGGGTTTATATACATCCAGGAGTATTTAGGGCAGGTCTTGGAATACTGACTAATGTACTATGTCATTAATGATATCATGGTCTAGAATAGTGGTAATTAAGGAAGCATAGGAGATAAGAGTCTAGAATGAATGTGAATGAAGTGAAAGTGATTGACCTAGCCTTGGTCAGGTGACATGTCCCATGGTCATGTGATAGTGGTCATGTGACTTGATAAGATAAGATAAGGAGAGATATCATAACACATGCCTCATTTCCACCCTGGAACCCCAAGGAGTTGTTCTGGTATGCCCTTGTCCCCCTATTCCAACTTGGGCTCTAGAATGACTCTATATAGAAAATCTCCCTTGCTTCCAACAGCTGGCCACCTATGCTCACATACTAGACCATGCCTCATTGCTTTGACTTGCTGAAATGTTCCTAGTCTTTGCCAATGATGTCCCACTAATGGAGCCAACCCTCCTGTTCCACCACACCTCATCATTCTGTATCTTCTCTGCTCACCCATGCATGGGATTCAGGGAGATTTCTTTGCTGCTTGTATAACCTTACTTGACCAAATCCATCTATGCACCCTGGATCTCCTGGACCACCATCAGTTTGCACAGGCCATCACTTTATTTCTGCTCTCCACCCTGCAGGAATACACTAAGATAATTTTAGATCTACTCTCTGACTCAGACCTGATAGACTATTTAGAAAGTGACCTCATTCTAGGATGCCCCACATAGCAGTCTATTTCTCATGATCTGTCCCCCCTGCTCACTCAGTGGACCTCACCTATCCCCTCTCCTGTCACTCAGACCATTGAGCTTGCTGCTTGACTTCCCACTGGAACTAGAGTCATTTCCTCTTCCACTCAGGTCATTCCCCTTCCTGACAATGTCACTGCCCATTTGGCCAATCTGGACACCTCACACGCCTGCTGCTTCTCCTGTGGCAGACAAGGTCATTTCCACATCAATTGCCCTCAATACCAATGCCCCCACTGTCATCAGTGGGCCCCTGACAACCCCACCTCATAATGCCTCATCAATCTCTGCCTGCTCTGTGGCAACTGGGGCCATGTGGTGATAGTCTGCCAAATGATCCATTGCCCCCTTTGTAGAGGCCCAGGCCACACTGTCAGTGACTGCCCCTTCACTGTTGAGGATCCTCTTCATGGAGAATTGGTTTTGAATGGTGAGGATCCCAATGGCACTTAGTACTGCTGCTGGGCAGCAGTCTTATAAGTGGAGTAGTGTTACATTTTTATTCCTCACACATGGACTTCTACTTATCCTTGTGGCCATTTCTTTTTGCTACCTGCACTCACATGCCTATTTTCTCAAGTCCCTTGTTTCATTCAAGTCCTCTGATGCTATGACTTTTCATTTACTTCAATAACTAACTTGCTTCCCTTACCATTGGACTAGTTCTTCTAAACCAGTTCTCTTGCACTGATTTGTATTCCACATATATCATTCTGCAGTTGTTCTCTTGCTTTCTCTATTTTTCTATGCCTACCCTTAGTTGGTCTGTGCTCCTGTCCTACCTCTATTTAAGCAGTAGTCTAGCAACTTTGTACCCCAAGCTAGTGCTATGCAATCTATGTGTTCTCTTGACCTCCACCAGCTCTGTTTAATTCCTTGTCTAATGAATCTTCTCTGAACCATCTTCTTGTCCTTGTGAGACATTGCACCTCTTTGTGAGTGCCTCCTCATGAAGGAGGGGTATTCAAGCAGTTGAACTGAATATACTATGTAACAATGTTCTTCTTCCTCAGACCACCTGGTCAACCTGGCCAAGGGAGGCACAGTGTCCTTGAAGGGTTTGAATGGAACCTTACTTATGGGTTACTCCTCTGAGTACAGCAAGTTACTCTTCCTGAGTAGCAAGCCAGAGACTGAAGTGAAGGAGCACAAAGTTGATACACCAAAAGATGATGATAAGAACTGGCTAGGGTTCTACTATGCAAGGAGTGCCAGTTTAAATAGTGTCTAACTAACAGATGACTAAGTGAACAGCAAAAGATAGTAACCAAGCATCAAGATGGGAGGTAAGACTATGTATCACCCAACAGAGAGATAGTGATGTGGGAGGCAGTGTCTGAAAGATATCAAAGATGAGAGGCTGTGAAGATGAAGCTATAGTAATGGGATCAGTCAGATGTCATTGGAGTATAGGATGACTAAGTATGGAATATAGACTTCCCATGTAATCAGTCCCTCCCAAATGCAAAGGAAAATAATAAGCAGAAGGTGACCTTGGAGAATAAAAATTGTAACAGAAAATGAAGACATGTACTGTACACTTGCTTGACCCCACTCCACAAGATGATAATGAATACCACAATAAGGAACAAGTAGATGTTGTCAAAGAGGGAATCCAGCATCCACTAAAAGAAACCTGCTGTGGGGGATGTGAAGATTGGCTGTGATTGCAGCATCATAAACACAGGAATCTGTTGCAGACCCTTCCCAACCTGTCAGCACATATGTGAGCCTGAGATCAAAGTTGCAAATGAAAAGAGCATTCCATGAGAGAAAGCCCTTGCAGTTATGATAGTTTGCTTGCAAAGAAGATGGTGGTGCAACAGGGATGTGGCTACCATCAATTGTACCAATAGCATTCTGAAAGTAAGAGAAAACTTTGGGTTTTTTCAGATCTTAGATGGAATGAAGTCTCCAGAAGGGAACTGGACATATTGTGTATAGAAGGGTGCACAGGAGAAGATGTTGATCATCTTTTTGAAGTATCTGCATGATAGTCAGACTCAGTTCTTGGTAAAGTACCCATCACTTACTGTGATATCATCTGATTTGAGTGTTGAAATCACTCTCCAACATGCTGAACTGTCAAGCCAGTGACAGACATATACAGGAAGATTGCAAGTTGCTCTTCCAGGGTGACATGCTTGGAGTCCATTGCTTCCATGAGTCACAGTTCCCTGATCAGCTGCAAAACAACAACCTTGCTCACTCCTAGCTCTGACCAAATGCAATCTGGGTGGCCACAGAGCAGTTCAAGGACCCATTGGTATCCAGTAAGAGCAGATGTGTGATATGGTATAGGAGATATCTTGGTTCCTGATATGAGTTCAAAGACAACAAGAAAAAGAATCTAAATGAAACTGAGGATTCATCAGAGATGCTCCTTACATTGCTGATAAATCACAAGAAGAGGATTGAACATCAAGGGGGACATACTGGCTCCCCATAGCAGATAGATGAATTTCTGCTCAAATCACAGAAGACGATGCTGTGTTAATGCAGTAAGACAAACAAAGCCAAGCACTGAGGTTACTAACTTTCATGTTTACCATCCAGGCTCTTACACAGATACATTATTCTGTTTGGCCACTCCACAGGAGAGTTGCAGTGCAGGGTGATGTCAATCACTTGGCCCCTTGGATGCTGTTCTGCAGTGCACTCATAGAATATATGCACAAGAAAGGGGAGGGCAACAGCTGTCGAAAGACAAACTCGGTCATCGTGCAGTGCAACAGACTATATATATTACCTGTTGAGAGACAAACTACATACAGGTAAGTTTGAGTAGGTAAGTATGAAAGATAGCTAGCTCACCTCAGTTGTCATGCAGTGCAACAGACTGAGGTGTCTACATACAGAGTGTAGGTCTTATATATGATACAGAATGCATACTAAAGTAAAAGGGGTAATGCATAAGGTTGCGAGATATGGCGGTTAGCATACACAGGAATAGAGAAATGTTATCATACGCGCGAGATACTGTGTACTCGGGGAATAGAGACTGTTATGCGCCGGTCGTGGCATATGCGCGTCGCATGCGCACCGGTGATCGCTCGGGCCGGATGAGATCGGAATGGCAACGTGCTTGCTAATTCAAACATGCACACCACCAGGTCTAAAGCAGACTAGTTAGAGCATCACTAACACTTAAATGATCTACCATAGCATTGCATAGGAGCATAGGCCAACCCAACCATACATGACATGAAATCTACAAGGTACATAACTCCAGCATGCCAGTCGCTCTGCCCATATCGGGCGTCATCCGAGACACTGTCGTGGTACCAGCTCCTGAACTAAAGAATGCGGTGAGCCCATTCGGAGGGTAACTCACAATTTCTGCATGACCCGATCCAAGAACCATTTGACATATTTATCCTTTGGCAGGACAACAGGTATCTTGATCTGTGCAGAATTAACACTGCCTTCATCAAGTTTCAGTTGCAAAAAGTCACAGAACGTCCCGCGTCGCACGAGCCAAATGGTCGGCTTCCGGAGGAGGCCGGCAATATTTGAGTGCGATCGTAACAAATAGTCAAACGCACGCTGTGGCGCGAGTGCGAGATCAGATAGATCGGAATCTGGAGAAATCCGTTTCACGGCCGAGAGAGCGAGTATGCGGGAAGCCACTTACCTTGAGCATCAGAGAGCTCGATAAAGAATCCGATCGTGTTAGAGAAGCTTCGGTCGTCAGCCGTCACGGTCCAGTTGACCGTATCGATCAGCATGGACGACACGGTGGCCTGCAACTCTTGTTCAGTCACCGTGATATTTGGCAACCGCAGAACCATGCTGTCCGAGAATTTGTCAGTACTGCAGCGCATGTCGGAGTACGAGAGTACTAACTTGCGTCGCTCGAGGAATCGTATAATAGGAACGCCGTCCCTCTGATCAAACCCAGATATTTCAACCACGTCCCCGAGGCGGTACCGCCATAAGCCGTCCTCAGTAGTGAGCACAAGTTCGTATCGTCTTCCGAGTTCGACCTCCCACTACGACATTTGTCAGCAAGGAACCTCATTTCACGTAGGTACCCACAGGCTGCGATAGGGAAGCGATCGAATCCTCCTTGTCGACGTCTAAAAACTCTAATATGATATCGTCATCCGGCTTGTATGTGTCTAATTCAGTTGGGTTGTAGGGCGGCCCAATATAAGCCTCCGTGCTTCCATATCCATGAGAGAGTAAATTCGTCTCTGGACCAAGGAACCATCGAGCCTGCTCAAGAACACAGTGAGGGAAAGCAATATAAAGCATAAATGATAGACACACCATCGGGACGGATGCCGCAAATGAGCCACTGGCGGTAGCGGTGACTGAACGCAAGTTTGGCCATGCAAGAGCACACCAGCCTGGCTGAGAACACGGGCTACCGAGACGACGCAGCTCCTCCGCACGTTCAGGGTCCGGAGAAATGTTCATCTATCCAGGATTCAGAAGATTACCTACACTTTAATGACCAGCACCGACCTCGAGGAAATGACGAACTTCGGCTATCCCCTCCAAATCTGGGATAGTACCGCTTGCGATACAGTCCACTACCATAACATATTCCGTATCGAGATTGCGCATCATGTCCACGAACGTGTTGATGAACAACATGTCCATGGCCTCGAGGGATCGACTGGCAAGCGCAAAAAGTGCATGTATAAGAAGGAATTGGCGCAATCCAAATATAAATGTTGCCGCAAATGGAGCAACATGGTCGAGTACTGTGAAGGTGACAAGTCAAGGTAACATCAAGATTAGATAATTTGCACCATACTGCATATTCCCCTCTTTTCTTCGTCTTTCTCCGGGCTAAAGAACCTGCGCGTCCTCTGGCCGACGATCGAAGCACGAGTTAAGTAGAGCGTCTTGACGAGAGAGTCGTCTTCATCCACAACGTCCATCGGCTCGATAGCGAGGGACCATATGTACGCCTTGGTGCGCCTCCGGAGAGGATCAGAAATAACCCACGATCTGGTATTCGAGGATGTGATCCTAGAAGTGGATTTGTATTTTGGCAAGAGCTTCGGACGCCCGCCGGACGTCGAGGCCGACTCAACAAGATAATCTGGTAGTCCAGGAGCAAGCAAGTCGACTACCGCACTTGCATTACATGGTTTTTCTGAAAACCTCTCAATAAATGGTGAGTATGCAGCATGAGTCGTGAGAGGTATTGTTTTTCGAAACGACTCCAAAAGCGCGTCATCATCCATTTTATCAAGAAGGCCGGCGGTCGCATGCCGAAATTCGGCGAGCTCGGGAGCAGCCTGGGCAAACTGGGTGATGTAGTTTTCCCTGACTATCCTCGACCGGAGCTCATTGGTTCGGCGCCTCAATTGCTCAGACAGCGATGGCCCGCTGGAGGGGAGGAGACCTGGGAGAGACATAAGTGATGAAGATTTGGATGAGTGCGCAACGGGACCCACCCAGACCTTAAGTAGCGGCTTGGTATGCGAAACACCATACCGTGGTCCCGAACAATAATTACTCTAAGCGACGTACGTCGACCCTTAATAGTACGTGACGAGTCGGCAAGGTGAGCAGCTACAGGACAGGTGAAACTGCAACCTCCTGTCCACTTCGCCACATTTTGCATTAACCGAGGCCACTGGCCTCGGTTAAACTCCAGTCAGTTCTGATCATATGTCACACTGATCGGAGCAATCAGAGGAAGATCCGGAATTAGATCTTTAGATAAAAGTATTACAGTCGAACCTCTCATAACCCATACCCATCGGGGGAGAGGCTAGTGTACGGGTTATGGGGGGTTATGGGATTGCAGAGGTCGCTAGTATTACGTAATCGGAAGCGGTCCGTCAGTCACTCTTGCATACCGCAGACTTGTAGCATTAAATGGTGTGTATCGAAAGTACCCTGTAAGTATATTGTACGAAAAGGAATATATATAATCTATTTTGATTCTCTGGTGTAATAGTCAGTCAAACGAGTGGGAACAAGAGATTTGAATTCTTTTGTGTGCAACAAGTGTCGAAATGCACTCAGATCTGACTCCAAGGTGCACACAAGTGAGTTATCCATATCTTCTATGTATTTTCCAATGAGTAATGCAGCTTGCAGAGCCTCTTGACGTGTAGGACGTGGGTTGACTGGTTCTGAGTCGTCCAATTCCATGACTTCAGCATTAGTAAGCTCAGAAGACTGTGCTTCCATCACCACACAATAGATTTCTTTGTCTGTCATTGCATCCATTGTGCATGACTCTCCAACTGGGTTCAAGATTTCCTCCAAACTCATCCTGTTTGTAGCCTGAAGCAAGCCCTGTTAGACTGCAGGATACTTGTAGTCACTGTGTATTAGATATGTAAATGTAAGTACTAACCTGCAGGATACTTGTAGTCACTAAGTATCCTAAGGTAACTAATGGTGCGATGCAATTACTAGCTTATGTAAGCTAAATGCGTAGGTAATCAATAATTCCAACAAGTCCCACTGCTGTAATCCATCTAGAGTAAATGTCAACCCCCACTCTGCATCTGAAATTGGGTCCAAGTCCTGTGGTGCAGTGTCCATCAAGTCCAATGTGGCAAGAAGGGACATGATTGGAATCAGTGGCCTGGTGGCAGAGGAAGCAAGATCAGGTAAAATTCCTGCCTTTCTCCAGCAGTTTCTGATTGTGGTTGCATCAACTTGTAACCAGGCCTTATCAGCAAGTTGCATTGCTTCTTGCTGATTGATCTCATAGATTGTTGATGGGCTAACTCCAGTGTCATAACAGTCCATGGCTCACAAAGAGAATTCTGAATGGTAATGTGACTTGAAGTTTTTGATGATCCCTTGATCCAATGGTGAACATGCAGTGTGAGGTTTGGTGTGAAGTTCTCAACCCAGATATGTTGAAGACCATTAGGCATGGCATATCCTGCAAAATTATCTTGAAGGAGAAGTATGTTGTGCTTTTCTTTCTCCAGCTTATCATCCAACTCACAAAGCCACTCCTGATATAGTGTAGTTTTTATCCATGCTGTTGCATTGGTCTGGTAATAGAAGCCAAGTTCTGCTGCAGTTTTTCCCTCAAAGGCACAAGGTTTCTGAGACCTTCCAATTTACAAGTGGCCTTCTCTTGTCTGAGCCTTCAGCATTTATGGCAAGTGCATATGTTAATTGAGTTTTGATTGTCTTTACTCCAGACAATTTTTTGTTTGTGAGTCCACAATCTGGAGGTAACCTTGGGATTTACAATATTAACTTCACATTATAGTATGAATGAGCAGTTAGTGTACCCCCAAAATAGGCCTGTTTCATCCAGATTGAAAATATCCTGTAGTTTATATCCAAGTGCCTTGATTAATGTATGAATACACTCTCTTTCATTCTTGACAGTTTGCTTGTCCACTGACACAGCTTCTCCATGGCACTTGTATTCCTTGAGGCTGTGCCTTGCCTTAAACTGATCTATCCAGCCATTGCTAAGGGAAAGACATTTGTTCTCTGGTATGCCAGCATGCTTGGCAAACTGCATCTATTTTTGACACAATATCTTGCCCATCAATAGAATCCTATCTTCCATTACCTTGGAAACCCAAAAATCCATCATTTTTGTGATCTCTGGATGCTGTGTCTGCTGAGCACATTTGGCAGAATGATCAGCAACATGGTTCTCCCATTGCTGTTGCCACTTTGACTCCTTGTTTTTCCAAGCAGATATAATTGGCTGCTTGAGATGAAGACTAGGGTATATTGCATTGAAGTGGGCTGCTGTTTCTGCCTGGCTCTTGTGGTTTGCATGATGCCAGTCAAGGATTTTGATCCATTGTGCTAATGTCCCATTTTCTTTCTTGATAGGGGTAGAGTGACTACTTTGTGCACATTGTTTCTTATCTGTTCCCTCTCATACTTGATGTCCATTAGCTATAGAACCTATAATAATGTTTAGCATATACTACAGGAGATTTAAAAATGAGGTTACACTTGCACTTATTTCCTGGGACTTTACTACCAGGATTTGTGAGCTCTTGCAATTTCTATACAATATCCTTATCATTTGAACTAAGCTGTGCCAGACTTTGTTCATAGTTGGAAGTAGTTTCAAGAGTGCTGACAACACACTCCTTGCCCACCAGGTTTCCTTCACCATCTAGCCACTGTTCATTCTTTTCTGACAATTTCTTCTTTGCCTGTAAATCAGCCTCAAGCTTGCTCCTCCAATTATAGATTTGCTTCTTTAGGATAGTAAGGCCCTGTTTGATGGTATCAAGTGGTTTCATTGTGAGTGTGAGATACATTCACATGGTTTGCAATAATCTTGTAAGTATTTGAAAAAAATTATATAATAGATAGCCCCATATCAGGGTATTTTACCCCTAAGTATGGGTTATGGTTCAGGCAAAAAGATATGGGTTATGAGGGCAGATTCTCTGCTAACCAAATCAGGAGATGAGAATTTATATGGGGTATCAGAAGTATGGGTTATGAGAGGTTCAACTGTAGTCAGCAGGTGCAATTTCTGTAGTGCTGATAGCATTGACTTGTGAGGCTTCAGCTGTTACATAGCACGTTCCCAAGAACTGCTAGTACACTTACACTTCGTGAGGAGGCACTCACAAAGAGGCACAATGTCTCACAACAGCAAGGAGACTGTTCAGAGGTGATTCCTTGGACAAGGGATGAAGTGGGCAGAGGTCAAGGGAACATGGGAATTGCGTAGCACAAGCTTACTTTACAGGATGAGTGAGGTGGGACTAAATAGTGTCTACCTATGAGCACACAGACCACTTCAGGGGAGGCATGGGAAGATGGTAACTAAGGAACACAATGCTGTGCAAGAGAGCAGCATTAGGAGATAAATTCCAAAGAATGAGCTAAGGCAAAGAGTAAAGGTCATAGCCATTGTCAGAGAAAATGAGAATAAGAGGCAAAGGTGGAAATTGGAGATGCATGTATACAAGGATGACAAAAAGGGGAGGATGAAGCGAAAATATTGTAACATCAGCAGCCTGGAGACCTCCAAAAGCACTCCAGCACCAGGCTGGGCCTTCTTGTGGCTCACTGCAGAGGTCTTTTCACTAACATCCAGAGGCCATCCAGCACTGGGCTGGAGACACTTCATATGTTCAGACATTATGGTCATGCCATTGCATGGCTCATTCTCTTTATCACTGCCCTTCACAGCTATCTGACATGCCACTGGTATCAGGGGTAGGGGTATTGTGGGCACAGCTAGTAGCACAACTTTTGAGGCTGTCCTGTCAATGCCAGGCTGAGTGGCATTGGTAGTACTGATAAAGGGCTCCTTAGGAATCTTCATTTTTTTTGTCCTCATTTTTCATCTTTATCTACAGCAAGTGCTGCCAATAAGTGAGACTGAAATTGAGAATGTAGCACAGTTTGTAGTTTGAAAGGGTGATTAGTAGCCAACCCAATGAAGTTGAAGCTTTAGGCACATGTTGCAAAATAACTGTGCACCATGAGCTTCATTGGCTGACAGAAGGCAGAGGACACAGTCTCTCTATGTCTTGGTGTAGATGCCATGTTAGCCACTAATCATGCCTCAAACAAACATGACATGACACAAATTATACAATTTAAGCTCAGCTTAAATGTTGTCCAGGATGTGATGACAGACTTGAAATCTAGTTCAACATTTATGACACAGTGATATTTCAAGCTTTTGTGACAGGAAAGACAACTGCAAAAACTTGAAGTATTGACCAAGATTTTGGCATGTCCTGGATAATGTATTAAATAGAAAATGTTAGTATTGTCTTAATTTACACTCCAACTCCAAATGTCATATTTACATCTGAGATCTACCTGAACTTTAAATTTAGTTGTAGACTGAACCATGGTCTAAATCTGTTGGATGAGCATACAAATAAACTAACTTCTGTGTTTGAAGTTTTGATTCACAAAAAAAAAAAGTAAAACTTGAAATTTAGATGTTGACAAAACTGATTAGTCAAGATCCTACCCAATCATCCCCTTTCCAATGCCCAGCAAGTGGGGAGCACTCTGTAGCCTGCACTCTCATACCCCCATGAGAGTCAGCAGAGGACACACACCTAATGACAATCATTTGATATGTACAGCCATACACCTAAGTCCATAACCTCCATACTCCATACTATTGACCTTGGATCAAACTTAGGTGATGACCACTGTTTTCAACTTGAACATGTGTTGGGAATGTGCAATGCTTCTAGCTAGCACTTGGGGAGTTGTTGTACCCAAGTATGATTATACAGTGACCCCCAAAACTGTTGCAATGTTTGACCTCAATGTGATGTGCAAAGCATACTACCAACACTTATAGAAATATCACTTAGCTTTAGCCACTGGGCCACATCACATGATCCAGAGACAAAGTTGTAGCTAGGTGCATGTACTTCCTTTTCTGCCACTAAAGCTAAGTGATATTTTCATGAGTGTTAGTAGTATGCTTTGTACACCATCCTAAGGTTAAACATTGCAACAGTTTTGGAGGTCACTGTACAATGCATGCAGTGAACCATGAACAGGTTTTCTAGAAAACACAGGATTGTCCAATGTGCATTTTTGTTGAAACTAGTGAAGAGGCAGTAGTGTCCACTCAGCTGGACTCCAGTGTGAAGCTAACTGAGGGAAAACAGAGAAGGCAAATTTGACAATATACTATGGGTGGAGATATGCTCACTTACTATCCAAAGACTTTAATATGCAATATCTACATGTCCTAGTATCTCCAGATGGACTTCAGTCTACTCCAAGTATATCTGGTGTGGACACAGGGTAAATGTAGTAACTTTGGAGGAGGTCAGAGGAGGTTGGAGTTAAGGGATTTTGATAATTTTCAAGTGAGGGGTTTTGATCCTTGCACAGAAAAGATATCACAGTCAAGGGAATGTTTATGGTCTATGATTTCCAGCTTATGGTCTATATTCCTGTGCTACTGCATGCACCTTCACACACAGAACATTTTCCACCCCATTTTCCACTGAACTATCTTCAGAGCTCATGCCATGCTCACCAAGTGCCTTGTTGAGGCTGTGGATCCACTTCCAAGCAGTTATATCACCATTGTCTTGAGATAGGGATGTTTCAGACTTGGTGGCAATTATGTGATTGAGGACAATTATTCAATGATGATATTTCTGGGGTGATGTCAAGATAGCCATTCTCTAATATGCACAGAGCATGGGCTTACATTTTGGTGATAAGTAGCTTGTCTGCCCTTTTTTGTCACCTAGAGCTTCTATTCTATTAGGTGGATTTGAGTTTCAATAGGGGTTGTTACAACCCTAAATCCAGCATAGGGGTCAAGTATATAATTTCACTTAAGGGAACCAAGAGGTGTCACTAGAGATATCTTAGCTCAGTCTAGAGCTGCTGTAGGAGGCTAGGCTCACTCAAGGGATTAGGGGAATCCACAAGAGACTTTACTTGAAGTTCTTGGATCTTGTCTATTGGTCTTTTATAGGCTAGCTACAAGAGCACAGACCATGTTTAGAGCTGGCTGTACTACCATGTATGTGTTAAACACTAAACTCTGGAGTTAGATTAGTTCAATGGAACTTGGCTTCACCTTATGTGGTGTGCCCTTGCAAACATCCAGTATCCTGAATTTGCAGAGGGTCAGAGTTCAGAGGAGAGTCTAGGACTCAAGATGAGAGGAGATTGTCAGGTTAAGGCAAGGACAGGACAAGGTTAAGTCAAGATTTGAACTGAGGTATCTACAGACAGAAGTAGAGACTTTATATACTAAGAGAGATGAGATCAGGTAAGCTTACAATGTGCACAGGCATGGAAGTAATTAGGTAAGTGAAATGGATGTCAAGATGTCAAGATAAAACATAGGTAGAGACATTGAGATGGAATAGGAATAGAGATGTCAAGATGAAACAGAAATAGAGATGTCATAGGGGAACATGCTGTCATATCCATGACATTCCATCCATCTCCACCCCCTCCAGCCCCATCTCTGACCAACTCTGGTCATCTCCATCACCCTCAGTCCACCTCTGCTTCCTCCATGCTTGGAGCTCCACTCCTCCACTCAGACCAAGGCTGAGCTTGCACAGGGACTCGGCTATCTTCAGACCTGGATATCATTTTGTACATTCTTGTTTGTACTTCCCTTCGCTTCCTTCATCCCTTTTCCATCCCTTATGAGACCCTTGATACTGTCTCACTGCTTCCCTGACATTTGATGTCTCTATTGATCTTCCTAGTATAAAACCTCTATACTTTCTGTCATGTAATCTTAGCACAAATATCAAATTAGTCCCCTCTCCTCACTCTTGTTGCAATCCCCTCCTCCTCCTGTCAGAACTCCAATCCTCCAAAATACAAGAACACAGACATGTTCAAGGGCATGACACATAAGTCCTGTGCAAATGTCCTTATTGCATAACTCTGCTCTGACACCTCTGCTCTGGACTTCGGTCCAACTCTGAGACAAACTTGTCTACCATCCCATCAATACCTCTGGACCTCTGATCAAACTTGAGTCTGGAGAGTCTGGACTTAACACATACTGAGAGATGTCAAGGTACAACATATTTGGAAAGGTCTGAAGTCAAGATCTATGATAATGAGCAAGAACAAACTGGAGGACCAACAGAGTTGGTCCAGAGTTGAGAATATATGCATGACCAAGGGAACTAGTCTGGAGTTGGTCTGGAATGACTGGAGTTGGGCAAGATATGACAGTATGGTAATACTAGCTATAATTTCATAGAGAATATCATCCTGTATCTGTGGTGTCACTAGTCTAGACTCTGTGTCTGGACTTCTATAATTATTGTAATGTTAAATAAACATGCTAAATCACTTAGAAGCATATAAGCCTTGGCTAACTAGCACTTGCAGATGCTAGTGTGTTGAATCACCAACAGGGGTCTCTAGAGTACCTTTGGATGTTAGCTTGGGTTGTGCATTCATCCAGATAGCCCTCAATTGCTTATAATGATCCTTCAAGATATCATGTATGTAGTTATCTGATTTATTCCCACTGCTCTCCATGGCTCTGTTTTCATGGCATCATTGTCAGAAAGATTGGCAGGAGAAACTTTATAAAATCAATGAAACAAATGTATATAAAAAATATAGAAAGGTACTCATACTTCTCTGACTATGTGCATAGCACTATTTTTGATATGGGTAATCTCTTGTTCCTTCTCAGCCTAGTGTAGAGTTAGTTGATCTACATGTTAGAATTGCACTTTGCATATCTCCATTGTCTACTTAATTCTGAAGACCCATTCTTGTATGCAAGATTCAATATCTATTGCCCAGGACTTTTTAACTTTATCATTCTGTGTTTGCATATCAACCTGCATGATAGGTGTTATACATATATATGGTGCATGATTATATTGGATCCAATATCACTGAATCCTGCTGTTAAAGTCCAGTCTCTCTGGACTCAAGTCCAACCAGAGGAGCAGAGTTCTAGGGGTCAACAGAGGAGTTAGTATAGGAGTTGGTCCAGAGGTCCAAGCAGAGGAGTCAGAGCAGAGGTACTCAGGAGGACATCAGCACAGGACTTATGTGTTACACCCCTAAGCAGGTCTAGGTCCTCATATTTCAGAGGGATGGAGGTCTGACTGGGAGGGGATAGGGTGATTGCGAAGTGAGAGGAGAGTGACTTAGTTTGATATTCATACTAAGGAGTACATACAGGAGTTACAGGAGTTAAATAGTGCAGAGTAAGTGAAGGAGATACTAAACAGGATGAAAATAGTATCTGACAAAGGTGGAGAACACATGAAAATATTCTAGGAGGTAAGAAGTGACCTAAGGGTTGCAGATTGTCAAGGGTAATACTAAGGGACAGAGAAGGGATGAAAGAACAAAGAGAAGTCCAAAAGTGGATAATGTCCAGGCAATTCTGAGCGAGCACAGCTGAAGGTCCAATTGGATGAGCAGAGCTCTGAGGAGCTCTGTGCATGTTGGAGATGGAGGGGGACTGGAGGGGGACAGAGGAGACAAGAGATGGTTGGAGGAGGGGCTGGAGGAGGTGGAGATGGCTGGTTTGGCACAGATATGACACCTGCTCCCTAAACTATTGTACTGCTTGGTTCCACTGATTCTAAAAATATACCTCTAACATCCCTTGACTTTTTCTATTTCCTATTCACTGAGGTTAGTGATATCTAAGTGGAACCCCAGAGGCTTTGGTTGTACTGATAACTGCTTCTGGTTCCCTGCCAGTTTGAGAGCATGTAATTCCTGACAGCTTTCAAATTTTGCCTGAACAAATTTGTGTGCTTCATTCACCTTCTACTCTTTGGGTTAGAGGCATAAAGACTCAACATGCAAAGCTATAGGTCACCCTCAGCCTTTCTTGCAACACAGCTAATTCAATTTCCTTCAACTGAAGGACACTGTGCATGTTTAGTAGTGCATCTGTATATGTATGTGTTGAAGTCCTTGCCACATTATCCAAGACTTCTTAAAAATCTCATGACCACTAAACAATCTTACAAAAAAGAATCAAAATGGAAGTGGGAAAAGGGACAACAGGAAGCCTTTGACCTCCTCAAAGAAAAGTTTACTATAGTGCCCATCATGGCTTATCTAGATAATGATTCTGAATTCAATCTAGAAACTGATGCCTTAGACTTTGGCACTAGCACAGAGTCATCAATAAAACAAGGAGAGAAGTGGTGTCCTATAGCATTTTTATCTCATGCAATGGCATCAGAGCAGAGAAATTACCCCATAGCCAACAAAAAAATCATGGCAATCATCCTTGCCTTAGAACAATGGCAATATTATCTTGAAGGGGCAAGAGAATTTGAAATATGGACAGATCACACAAATTTAAAGTACTTTATAACTAAGCAAGACCTTAATCAAAGACAAGCACAATGGTCACAATGACTCTTATGCTTTAATTATCTGCTTGTCAACAAACTCAGCTTCCAAATTGGGAAAGCCAATGCTCTCTTGCAAAGAGGAGGCCATATAGAAGGTATAGAAGATGATAACAAAGGAATATAATTAATCCCTGAAAACAGAGCAAGGGTTACCAAACAAGGCTTTATGATTGATGGAGAAGAAAGAAAACTTCTCAAGTGAACTATTGAGACACAAGAAGAATAGAAAAGAGATGAAGACCTGATCTTCTTACCAAAGATAAGATCTTGTATCTTGGTGATAGGATCTATGTTCCAGAAAAGAATACACTATCAAGACATCAACACATTATATCCCAACACCCTGATTGCCAAAGATGGAAGTGTCAAAAAAACCTGGCAAATAATAGAATAATATTTCCAATGGCCTGGACTGTAATTCCAGGTCAAGGAATACTGTTCCCAATGCAACTGATGTGCTCACATGAAGGCAGAGAATAAGGCACCAAAAGGGAATTAATCCCAAATCCAATCCCAGAAGAACTGTGGCAAGATATCTCCACAGACTTCATTACAGACCTTCTGCTTTCAAATACCTATGACTCTGTACTAGTCATAGTAGATTACTTTTCCAAAGAGGTGGCATTCATACCCACAAATAAAACCATCACAGCCTTGAGCACAGCCAAGTTATATCAGGATAACATGTGGAAGCATCACAGGCTTCCCCAATCAATCACCTTAGACTGCAGTCCACAATTTACTTTGCAAGTAATAAAGAGTCTTGAAAAAATGTTATAGACCAACCTGAAAATGTCCATGGCCTTTCATCCACAAATTGATGGACAGATAGAAAGAGTCAACTGAGACATTTAGCAATACCTCCAGCTTTTTACAGCTGAAAAATAAGACAAATGGGCAGAGTGGTTGCCTCTCACTCAATTTTTATACAACAATCAACAACATTTAGTAATTTAAAGAGGCTGTTTGAGGTTATCAAAACCTACAAACCAAGAATAGGCATTTAGCCCACAATTACAAAGAATAAATCAGCTTCTTCTGTTGAAACTGATTTCTCCAATAAGCTTGAGCAAGCTAGAGCATCACTCAAAAGAGCTCAACAAGCAATGAAGGTTTAAGTGGATAAACACTGCACAAGGGCACTGGACTTCTCCATTGGAGATAAAGTTTGGCTCTCCACCAAGAATATCAAACTTAATCAAGCCTCAAAGAAGTTTACAAAATGGTGGATTGGTTCACATACAATTATTGGACTTTCCAGCCCAAAGGCTATTAAACTCCAGCTTTCCAAGACTCTCTGCATCCATTCAACTATCAATGTTTCATATGTTAAGCTATACAAGGAGAGACCTGAAAACCAACTCATAGTAGCCCTGGGACCCATAGTGGGCTCAGAAGATGGAATTCAAGGGTTTGAAGTGGCTACATAGTTAATTCTTGACTCAAAGGATACACCTTGGAATTCCTAGTGCATTGGAAAGGCTATGATAAAAAAGACCACACATGGAAACCTCAGAACCACCTTAAACATACCCAGGAGGCAATTTCTGACTTTTATAAAGAAAACCCTTAAGCTTCTCAAAGGTTGAGGATGCTTCAAATGGACTTTGATTCTCTCTTTTCTTCATACTACAATATTATGAAGCCAGCACAAATTCCCTTCAATCACCTGGAATGCAATTCATAGGAGGGGGGTAGTGTTATACTCCATCCACTTATCTTATCTTATTGGATCACATGACCAAGCCTGGGTCAATATTTTCATTTTATTCACATTCATTCTAGACTCCTATCTCCAATGCTTCCTTAATCATTGCTATTCTAGACCATGACATTGTTAGTGATGTAGTACATTAGTAATCCTTCTCACACCTACCCTAAATCCTGTATAGTAGTATATAAGATGAATCTCATTGTCAACTGGACTTCAATCAAGTCCTGGTTGATTACCCCTTGTAACATTTCCTTTTGACTCTATAGCAAGTACTATTTGTGGTGACCAAAGTCTTGAGTAGTGTAGGTTGCCAACACATGCTACAGCTCAGAAATATCCAATGCTTGACAAACCATTTTGTTGAGAGTTTAGTTTGTCACTAGCTAAATACAAGCTAGCTAGTTTTATTTAGCAGACAAACTAATCCTAACTAATGCCCACCAAGTTGCTGAGTGGGGCCTAAAATGCAAAAAGTAGTGAGAACCTTGACAACTCCTGCCACTACTCTATCTGATTAATAACCACCAGACTAGAGTCTTCAAAGAGGTATTGTAAGTAGTGGTGGTGGGCACAAGACCACTTTTTCACTAACTAGCTACTGTGTATGGAAGTACTTTTTATAAGAAATATGTTTTACAAGAATATGGATGTTGTCTAAGGGAAGAAGAAAGTGCTGAGATAGTGTTTAAATCAATTAACCCCACTTGAGGGCATCCCCTGACACTGGCCTAAAGCCTATGTGACCTTCTCCTGCTGGTGGTGGGGGTATACATAAAAGTGAAGGAAGTGTAAGTGCATGGAGAAAGTGAAGTGGTAGAGTAGGATCCCATTGCCCCTAGGGTTCAGGGTTGTCACAAATGACAATTGAGATGGGAGTGAAGTGTGGTGGGGTAAGTGAACTAGTCAAGTCCTTATCTTGGCAACCATCCACCCTCAGGGCTTAGGCCACCCCAAGTAATTTGATAGTAAGAATCAAGAGGTTGGTAGTGGAAAGTCAACCAGAACTTGACTAAAGTCTGATCATTGATGATATTGGCATCACGTATGTATGTATAGAAGTAGTTTAGGGTAGATGTGAGGAGTATTAGTAAGATAATGATGCCAGTGGAGCTAAAATAAGAGAAATGAAAGAAGTGATAGATGAAAGTCTAGAGCAAGCAGAGATTAAGGGAGCATGTCATGGACCTAGACTTGGTCATATGATGCAATAAGATAAGATACACTTTTGAAGGGAGTGGAGTGTAACACATGTATCCTCTGGTGCTCCCACTGCTTTTGGTATATTGTATGTTTGGCATGTCCAATTGATCCTCATCATCTCCAGTAATCTTCAGATAGTGTGGAACACTGGAGAGTAGTCCTTCCCACTGAACTCCAGTGGAGTTTTGCCATAGGATTTGATCTGCATCAGAGATTCTTCTGGACTTGTTAAAAGTGACATGCTGACTAGAGAAGATAGTGTGGTATTTGATGTCCAGGAGTTTATATGTATGTTGTCCATAAGTGTATATGTGATGGTGGGGCTATATGATAGCTATCAACCACCACCACAATATCAACAATAGCATCCCCATAGTCAATCTCACAATGCAAGAATGGTTACCCACTACTGTTACTACTACCACAATTACATCAATAGCATGCTCATTGCCAATGCCACCATACAATGGTGATGACAAGAATAGCAGAACTAGTGTACAAAATAATGCCACATCTGTAGAATAAAAATATACACTTCAACCTTGGTATATGTGGACATCAATACAGCAGACATACATATCTGCCCTCTAACAGTGGTTGGAGTAAGATGAGTTGCAGATTTTGATGAACTGTTAACATACATAGCAGAGATCAATATTTGCTCATTCATCATCAAGTTATATCTTTTTAGTAGTGTTTCAAGTGGCAGGGTGTTGTGATAACATGCACATTCCTGTAGGCCTGTTTTGTATAGATTCATCCCATCAGATCCTTACATAATGCTCTCAATTCAAAGTAGTGATATACTATTATAAGATTTAGCATTCGGATGTTGACAAAGCACAAAGTTGTGCTTTCTGCACACTTTGCAATTTTGGTGTTTCAGATGCCAGTGGATGAATGTACATGAAAATTTTTCTTATTGCTCACTACATACTGCTAAGTATGGTTCTGTTGCAGATGGCAGTCCACGCAACGGCACGCCGTTGGCATGTGGTCGTGACAGATGCTTACTCGCTTCATGTTGCGCTACAAACGTCAAGGCAGCTAACCATCCACCCGGGGAGTCTGAGACTCGGATGGAAAGGCCAGAGACTGTCGAACGTGCTCTCATCGCTCCATCCCAACCTCCTCCTGGATCTTCACGTGAGTCATTTGATGCGCACGGTGTTGGCCTTTGTCTGACAAACGTTTGCACCGGCGGCAGTTGAGAATGAACCTTCCGTTGCATTGCCTGCATCGGATTCATTTGCGTTGCTCCGAGCCACCCTTCAAGCAGTGCCCGACGGTAAGGAGCTCCTTGCACCCATTCTGACACTCAACTGCACTGACGACGGCCTGGGTTTCTAGCCGATTCATTGAATCCAGAACGAGTGTGTCAATTACCCCTAACATAATGTATGTATTCTATGCACTGACAGCTTGCGATTTCAGACATGCCACGAAAGACAAGCACGGCAGCACTGATGTTTCCTCGAAGCAAGGGAACGTGGATGTGGGACCATCAGGACATCCTCTAAGGGCCATATGTAAGTGATTCCACCCTCTCCCCTACTGGCGCCGACAAGTACTCGTAGCTGAGAACATGGT
>JBBPKI010000287.1:0-29155 GCA_038089155.1 Nevesoporus exiguus
CTGGGTGTCCTCATGTTTCGGAACTCGGATGCATCCGTCCGCATGTTTCAAATCGGACCGTATGACATCCTACACTAGGGCCTCTTCAACGCCTGCCAGCTCGGCATCCTCCGGCACGTCCAGCTCCAGCAATATCGAATCTGAATTCACCTCGTCACAATCCGACCCACTCTCCACCCCCTCTTGGCAGGTCCCCGTGTACCCCATCACCTGTTCATACTCCTCTGAACAATAAGGGTCATGCCGTTCATGGGACGGTGAGTGCATCAACTCTGCAAACACCGCCGAGTCCTCGGTATCTGCCCCGTAGGCTAACTTAGAAACCTTGTACCGTAATCCGCTACCCTCGCCATCGTCGGCGTCCTGCTGGTGACAAACAGTTTGTGCTGAACGCGTGGTCATGCTTGCTAATAAGATAGGGCCACCGATAAGAGATTCGTCCGATTGCTCATCAAACTCGCGTTCATCCAGACCCACATCCGGTGCGTGTAGACGCCACATCGCACCCCTCGCCCAGTCTTCCTCAGCGAACAAGTCCATTTCCGGCAACATTTGCGAGCAATAGGCCAATGGCGACGTCGCGATTTCGGGCAGCTCGACCCAGGAGTCTCCGTCGTCGATCCCTACGTGGGGCGTATACTGTAGTAAACCGTCGTCGTCATCTCGTATACATGACACGGCCTGGGGCGCATCCCTTGCCGCGGGCTATAAAGTCCGTGTACGACATATGCTCTCGGTTATGTGACGGGATACGACCGACCTTGAAACGACGTTGCGGAACTCCCATCCGGAACAGCTGCTCCAGACTGGCGCTCAAAACTTGCTCGTCCGTGAGAGCGGTCGCTGCAGCGTGTTCGTCCATTTCCTCTTCCGAGGTCTCAGGAACGGCATCATCGGTGCATGAAGACAAAGCGGCGGAGGCAGTCTGGAGGACAAATTTATGTTGCCTACGGGCGATCTACAACATCATCGGAATCAATACTGAAACATCTGGAACGACTATACCTTTATTAGACGTTTGCATTTCGACACGAATTTGTGATTTTCGGATCGGGTCATTATTTCCACAATAGAACGAGAAATTGATGCAAAGTATTGCACCTCTAGGTCAAGCCTCTGACAGAAAATTAAATGAGGCACTGTCAGCTGACGCATATACGGACCTACCTTGCACCAGGCTCCAAAGACGAGAGGATAACGGCTACATTCGTCGAGTGCGAATTGATCCGAGCTCGTCAAGTGGGAACGAACCTTACGAGATGATATATTAAAAATTGTTCGGTCGCACGACTAAGAAGCGTTTCAGCGGGCAGAAAGAGTGTTGGAGAGAACGGGTTGATTTCTTCGACCAGGTGACCAGAATCGGTAGTGTCACTGCGCCCCGCGACGCGCCTCCAGATATAGGCAAGATGCAAGGAGACGAGATTGGCATGGGGACGCGATGCGTCAGGTAATGGGCGCGACGGCGTCAACGTCACTGAGACAGAAATTCAGATATGTGCCAGCAGATTGATAGTGATTGCTAACTTTTGGAAAGGCCGTCTGCATCATCCATGAACAGATGCGACACGTTGTTGAGGCCGAGCCGATCCGCGTTCTAAGATAAATGAGCGCACGGGTCAAGCAAAGTGCGGTGTAAGACTACAGCTTTCAACTGCACTTGGAGATGCCGTGCAATGCCAGAGCGCGCGATGTCGTGCGCGGACATGTCTTGGCCATCCAGCGATCCGGAGAGCGAGATGGCGATGTCGGACAACCAGAGAACGTCAAGTTCCTTTGGTAGGCGCCCTTTAAGACTGTATACGGCATCGGAGGGCGATCCATGTACGAGATTGTGGGTGATCTTGAGACGGAGGACGTGATCCTGGGACACGACGCGGATGGAGGACGGGTATGAGAAGGAGGGCATAGCGGGACAGGGGCGGGGAAATGATAAATAAATGAATGATTACGAGATAGCCAAGTGAAAATAAAAAAAGAATAAGGTTGTTATCTCGGTATCACAGCCTCGTCTGCCCACCATCGAGTCGCTGCCATCTATCACAAGGTGATCCATCACTTGCTTTTGAACGGTCATGGTGCGTCGTTATCGCCGAAATCGACGCTCACGGTTAATCAATCCGTTCGCTAGCTTGACGAGCTCGACCAGAAAATACAGGACGTCCGCAAACGCATCGAAACCGAACGAAAAGTTCTCGATGCGTCCAGGCATCTCCGTCAAGCAACCTCAAATCCAGACGTCCTGAGGCGCAACGATGTAAAGATTCGTGAAGCAGAGCGCTCCTTGTCGTACTTCGAGGACACCCTACGTGAGCTACTGGCTCGCAGGGAGCTCCAGGCGCAGCGCGACGATCCTTCGCGATCCGGTGCCTCTCCTTTGTCCCCTTCGTCCGCCAAGTCAAATCGTGGTGCGGATAGAGACCGTTCCCTCCCACAAATTCCTCCTTCCGACCTCGACTCCGCCGGTCTTGGTGGGCGTACCGCCGGGTCCCCCGATACCTCCCAGACACTTCTTGGAAGCGAGGAGGGTGTTGCCCAGGTCAAGCAGTACTCGAACCTCGACCTCATCAAAGCCGATACCCAGCATACTACTGCCAAGATATCCAAGATGCTCCATCAGCTCGAGTTCAAGCTTCAGGTCGAGCTTCAGTACAAAAAGGGCATTGATAAGATGGCGAAATTATACCAAGCGGATGGGGACAAGAAGTCTCGCGCGGATGCCGAGAGCAAGCGGGTCGAGAGCGAGAAAAAGATCCAGCTCTTGCAGTCTGCTCTCAAGCGATACAAGACTTTGCACATTCTAGATGACGCAGAAGAAGAGGATCAACAGTCTGGTGAGAGTTGGCTCTCAGTCATTCCCTGGACTCTGAAATTCTAATTTGCAGCCACAGGCACGGGGGGCGAGCGTAAGGAGAATATGCGTGCTAAGCCGTTGTCCGGCAAGCTCTTTGTCACCGTCAAGGGTGCCCGCGAACTTGATCATCCTCCTATCGTATCTTCGGGCCGAATGCGGTCCTCGTCGAAGCAAATTGTTGAGACTTATGTTTCCCTCAAGATTGAAGGTACTCAGCGCGCGCGGTCCCATCCATCTCGCACGGACCGTTGGAACGAAGACTTTGAGATCACCGTCGACAAAGCCAACGAAGTCGAGATCGCAGTGTACGACAAGCAAGTTTCCGAACCGCATCCGGTTCCCATCGGTCTACTTTGGATCCAGATCAGTGATCTTGTGGAAGCGCTAAGAAGGCAAAAGGTCATGATGGACAGTGGTCAGGGCGGTTGGGTGACGGCCGGTGCTATGGATAGCGATCCGTCTGTTGGAAGACCACACGCCCCATCAGGTGCCTTCGGAGACATAAATGCGCCGTTGAATCTAGGCCCTGGAGCAATGGCTCAGCCCGGTGGATCGATGGGCTTTATGAGTCAAAACGAGGGGATCGATTCTTGGTTTTCTGTGGAGCCTGCTGGTGCACTGGCTTTACACCTGAACTTTGGTTTGTACTCTCTGTCGTTGTGCCATGTGACTTTATTGACAGTGTCATAGTCAAGGAGAACGTGAGGAAGCGTCCTATTGACGCTCCCGGAGGACTCGGTCGCCAAGGCGCCGTCAGGAAGCGTAAAGGAGAAGTCCACGAAATGAACGGCCACAAATTCGTTCAGCGCCAGTTCTATCAGATCATGCTCTGTGCTTTCTGCAGCGACTTCCTTCTCAACGCTGTAGGATATCAGTGCGAAGATTGTCGTTATACATGTCATAAGAAATGTTACGAGAAGGTGGTCACAAAGTGCATCTCCAAATCAAATACAGGGGTAAGTGGCCCTCTTTATCATCTTCCTTTAGGTGACACACATCTGTCGCGCCATAGGATGACGACGAAGAGAAGATTAACCATCGGATCCCTCACCGATTCGAGCCTATTACCAATCTGGGCGCCAATTGGTGTTGCCATTGTGGTTATATTCTTCCTCTTGGTCGGAAGAATGCCCGCCGGTGCTCCGAATGTGAGACTACGTGCCATGCCAACTGTGCGCATCTCGTTCCCGATTTCTGTGGCATGTCCATGGAGACTGCTAATCAATTGCTTCGTGACTGGCGCGATATCAACCGAGCGCGCGGGGGCAGAACTACCGCTGCTGCGAGGCCGGCCACGCAGATCCAAACACCCCAAACGCAGGTCCTGCCACTTCCACCAGTCGACGGTCCCATCACCCAGGGCGTCGATCGGTTACAGCTCACGGGAGCAACAGATATACCTCCCGCGGCACCACCCGCAGAGGCCTATGGTCGTCGTACGCCTACTCAGGATGGGGTCGATCTTCGGTACCACCAACAGTCTTCGAGTATTCCACCTCGGCCACCCCCTGGAGCAAGAGTCCCGGTTCCCCCCGCTTATCCAAACGAGCCATTACTCCCTCCAGCAGTTCCTCCTGCCCCGGTGGCATATGAACAGGAAGACTATGGCATGCCCCCGGCTCAGGTAAGCCCCAATTCGACGTTTGAAGTGCACCGTGGAAGCTGATCATCCTCGAAATAGTCTACATATCCTCAACAAAGCTTACCTCCTCAGGCATCCCCACCTCCACAACAACAGCAGTACGTGTCGCAGCGAGCCCAGCAGGCTGAGGTAGTTACTCCACCACAAATGTCCCCTACTCAGCGCGCGCCCACCCGCAAGCGGAAGGTTGGCCTAGATGATTTCAACTTCCTAGCTGTTCTCGGAAAGGGAAATTTCGGCAAAGTCATGCTGGCGGAGGAAAAGAAAACCAATGCGCTGTATGCGATCAAAGTCCTGAAGAAAGAGTTCATCATCGACAATGATGAGGTGGAGAGGTACGATACCAGTCTCCGGCGTGGTCCAACACGGTCGCTCATCATTGTTTAGCACTCGTTCGGAGAAGCGCGTTTTTCTGGCCGCTGCTCGTGAACGCCATCCGTTCCTGCTTGGACTCCATTCTTGTTTCCAGACTGAGACTCGCGTCTACTTTGTGATGGAGTACGTGAGTGGGGGAGACCTCATGTTGCATATTCAGCGCAAACAGTTCTCTCTGCGCCAAGCAAAGTTTTATGCGTCCGAAGTCCTTCTGGCGTTGGAGTACTTCCATGCCAATGGGATCATCTATCGGTACGATGCCCCCCAGCTTACTGTATTCAAACCGCGCTTAACTTGAACAGTGATCTGAAGCTGGACAACATTTTGTTGACGCTGGACGGTCATGTCAAGGTCGCAGATTATGGGCTTTGCAAGGAAGAGATGTGGCATGGTTGTACCACAAGCACTTTCTGTGGCACTCCAGAGTTCATGGCTCCCGAGGTTTGTTCCATTGACAGGCCCTTAGGTGGTCATCAGGCTAATATTTCTACTCATTAGATTCTTCTCGAACAACGCTATGGGCGCGCTGTTGACTGGTGGGCCTTCGGCGTCCTGACATACGAAATGCTGCTGGGACAGTCACCCTTCCGTGGTGATGACGAAGATGAAATTTTTGATGCCATTTTAGAAGACGAACCATTATATCCTATCACTATGCCAAGAGACGCGGTTTCGATCCTGCAAAAGGTAATATCCGTACGATTCCGATTCATTCGCTTCGATGTTGAGGTGTCCGCAGCTGTTGACGAGGGATCCTAACCGTCGACTCGGTTCCAGCAAGGCAGACGCTGAGGAAATTAAGAGGCATCCGTTCTTCAAAGACGTCAGCTTTGATGACGTGTTCAACAAACGCATCCCTCCGCCCTACTTCCCGACCATCGTAAGCTCTCGTGAACATTACTGACGTCGATGCTCAAGGTTTCTGCAGAATGGCAGTGCTGATACGAGCAACTTTGACGAAGAGTTCACCCGCGAACAGCCGACCCTGACCCCGGTGCACGGTCAATTGTCGGCTCGCGACCAGCAAGAGTTTGCCGGGTTCTCCTGGGTGAGTTGCGTGGCCGATGACACTATGGCGTATCTTATTCATTTTTCGTTCAGGTGGCCGCTTGGGCAGATGTATGACGGACTTGGTTTTTTAACAGCATTTTATCTTGTTTTGCTGCAATTAATACATACACACGCTCTGTTCCGTCTCCATTGCCTGTAATTAAATATTCTCGCAAACGATGTCGTACAGACGATGATGGTTGGTGACTCACCCCCTCGTCTCGACTCTCCAGTACGAAGTGAGTTCATTGACGTTTCAAGCTGGTGGAGACAACGTGGGCACCGGTCCCGGGCACCATCCTAGGGTCGTCAAGCGGCCGATTCTGATCGCGCATGAGTTCGTGAAAACTCCGCCAGAGGGAAGCGATGGTGTCATATTCCCTCGTCATTCCGAGCACTTCTTCGAGTTTGCGATTCAGGACGTTGCTCGAGGAGAGTAACTCCTCGAAGCCCTGCGGGTATCTCGCGTTTATTTTCGCGCCTTTGAGAAGTGTAGCTTACCGCGGTGATCTCTGCGGAGAGTCGATCGCGCTCACGATCGAAGAAGGAGGGCTCTTTTTGCGACATGAGTCTGGATGAGCAGGCGAAGCGCCGACTACTTGATACTTGTCGACATACAAACTCGATGTCGTCGAAATTCAAAAGCCTCCCCTTGATCGACTTTCGAGCAGCATCACGTGACGCAATCTACTTTAGGCTTTCTCGTGGTTCCAGTGCGGCACTGTCTTCTCTCCTCCTCCTCACCGACATGGCCCCCCAACCCATCGATGATATCGGAGACGACCTCCTCCAGCTCCTCCTTGCGCTCTGGGTGCTCGTCTCCGATCTCTGCAACGCCGTCTGGTTGCTTCTGACCCAGGTCGCCTCGGGACTGTGGACGTGCGTCGAGGCCCTATGGGCGCTCGTCTGCGATATCTCCATCTCCATCTGGGACCTCTGTGTCTTTATCTGGGACTGTATATCCCAGGCCGTTTCGACGGTGTGGACGTACTTTGTCGAGACGTTCTGGAACGAGTTCGTGGCTGCCATGACCGGTTTAACGAATTATGGTCCGTCCTCTCTGTCTCGCCTTTCGATGTGGACGGGGCGTACTCAAGTTGACTTTAGTCATCGCTCATCCGGCCACTGCAGCGGTGATGTTCGTCATCGCGTTCATCTTTATCCCGAGGATACTCAATGCGCTCGGGGCGCGCCTCTGGGACGGTTTGGACGTCGAACACAGAAGATCGCTCCGTGGTATGTATATGTAATAATGGTGTTTTCGTCTCGCTGACATGCCGCACGCGTGATCGCTCAGACTCGTATGCTACCAATTATCAGTCGACGAGTTATGGCGGAAACATACCGAGG
This sequence comes from Nevesoporus exiguus, assembly GCA_038089155.1. Classification (NCBI taxonomy): domain Eukaryota; kingdom Fungi; phylum Basidiomycota; class Agaricomycetes; order Boletales; family Boletaceae; genus Nevesoporus; species Nevesoporus exiguus. The sequence continues at coordinate 7,272 of JBBPKI010000287.1, forward strand.
AGTTCGACAAAGAATGGATACTACTCCAGTGGTAATTAGCAGAGCGATTGATATCCCATTCACCCTGGTTGAGCGAAGGCTTCGAGAAACTCGGGTTCACGTTTGACATCCAATGTGCACATGTACGGTTACTTACCCTGAGGTGTACACTATGTTATGAGCATCTCACACCAAACGAGCAATTTCAGCAGAGAAACATTGCTGCGATCGACTTTGAAGCAGTGGTCAATACAGGTGCAGGTTAAGGCGACTAGCTACCTCCTATGTTATCTACGCCACGTCGTTCAGAATCAGAGATGGGGCTGCACTACCGAATTAAGCTTTGCGCAGCAACTGTTCTGAGTGCTCGGGCCATCATGCTTTAGGAATCAGGCCTTGCCTTGCGCCCCTCGTGCACCACGTCTTTCTCTCCGCTCCTCGCCGTCTTCAAAGCGTCAACATGGCACCCCAACCCGTCGAAGACATCGATCTTCCAGCTCTGGGTGGCAAGGTCCTCGAGCTGCTTCTCGCACTGTGGACGTTCGTCTGCAATATCTCCATCGCTGTTTGGAACTGCATAGCCCAAGCCTTTTTGGCGGTGTGGACATATCCCCCGTTCGAGACGGCCCGCAACGAGCTCGCGGCCGTCTTGATCGTCCTGATGGACTACGGTGTGTTGACTCACGACCCATCCCGACTGCGCGCGAGGCGTGCTGACATTTTGGGTCCATGTCCTCAGTCGTCGCTCACCCATTCACGTCTGCCGCGATTGCCATCCTCGCGATCGTCGTCGTCCCGAGGGTGCTCATCGCGCTCCACATTTGCTTCTTGCATTGTTTGGGCTTTAGAAGGCAAGGCGTGCTGCGTGGTACGTACCATATCCTCCATGTCGATGGCGTCTTCGTTCTGCTGACGCGTGGTTTAGGTTCGTACGCCGCTAATTACCAATCGACGAGCTACGGCGGGAACGTGCCGAGGAGCTCGACGTTTGCGCAATGCCAGTCACAGGGTGCAAGAGGCGGATACTGCGCCGTCGGTGGCTGCCAGTATCCGTAGAGGTACGCTCTCTTTAAATTGCTCCCCAAGTTGGACACACCAACCAACATTGCGGTCAACCCCTTTACAGTGACCCGACAGTGTGAAGCACAGCATGATTTTTTTGACTTGTCCTCCTCATCCTAAGCAGCCTATAGTTGTGTGCTCGTTCTGTAGTTAAAACTACGTAGATTGCAACCGGAAACGTCATGGTTAAGATATATGTGATCTAGAAGTACAATGAAATGATCTTTCAGAAAAGTACTGTACTGTGCAAATTGCAATCATACTTTTGATCACGTATGAACGAGATTGCAGCATTGCAGATCGATTCAGAAGATATCACAAAAAGAAAAAAAGTTCTAGTACTTAGCAGTGGGTCTGCACTTAGCCTTCAGAACAACCTAAACAATAAAGGGCGCTCTTGTATATAATATGCTGCCAATCATCAATTGGTGAGTTACAGTGGAAGTGTGCTGAGGGTGTTGGCTTTTGCACACCGCCGGCTAGTACTGATTATCTAAGTTGGTACCTCTTAATGCATACCAGCCTCCTCGAACCAGTCTTCAACTAATACCATCTTACAGAAAACATTGGTAGTTTATACTTTACCTAGATCCCTTCCGTGGCTTGCCGTCGTACACACGCTCGGTCGTCTATCAATAGACGGTTCGTTAGTAAAGCAAACTCCATTTGATACCGACTTTGAAAAGCAATCATTAGGGTAGTGAACAATCCCAGTGAGTACAGCCATACAATACGACGGCGCAGATGCCCACGGCACAAGCAATCGTACCGTCGTCTCGCGTTCGTCTGCCCCCATCTACAGAAATCCGCTCTCCTGCAGTAAACGCGCCATTTTCTCGTCCTCCCTCTCGCGAGGTTCCCGCTCCAAGCTAAGATTCCAGAATTTATCGGAGACATCCACCCCGTCATTGAATTTTCCGAGTGACTCTTCAATGTATATCTGGACCGCTGAAAGAGGGTGAAAGTGGTGAGGTAGCGTTTGCCAGCGCTGAATATCCTGGATGACTTCGGAGGCCTTCTGGCGCTTCCGGAAATTAACCAGACTACCCGGCAGGGTATCCTTGGAACCGTCCTGAATAAACGTTAGGGTAGTAAGGAAAACGCCTAGGAGTGTTGCATCAGAATTCGTTCAGGTGATTCGCTAGACACATCCTTACCAATAAACGGTACGCATGGAGGTGCTACCTTTGCCAGTGTCGAACGGTAATTGGTGAAGTTCTTCCCCGAATCGATAGTCATTTCGCAAACGCTCAGCTGCGACATATGTCGCGAACTGACTTGTTCCCAAGAGCGCTTCAATCGGCGAATCGGAGGCGAGTTTAACCCAGATACGATGGCAACCATACTAGAATAGTTGTGCAAAAATCGACAACGCTATCACAGAGTTCAGCGGTCGCCGGTCGCCTTGCAATACCGCAATAAATCACTCACGTCAGCGACGGATATAAAGTGTTTGAGAATAGTCGCTCGCTTTCTAGAGTCCTCGTAGAAGAGTACCGAATCAGCAACCCAGTTCGCAATCTTGTGGTCCATTAACTCATGAACGTATACCAAGACAAGCCAAGAACTCACCCTATTGCTAGTCTGAATAACTCGAGCGATGTTGTCGTTGTGATCGGTTTTCTGCTCCCGCGATCTCGAGAGACATTCCATAGGGCGGATTTTCTGATACAATTGACTTTCCAGAATCGTTAACTGTCGCGCTAACTCCAGAGGATCGACGTCGAGCAGCTTAACTCGCTTGTTTGTCTTGGGTACGATGGATGTGGGTGGAGATACTAGATTCGGCGTGATCGTCTTCTTGAGTTCTCCCGCGCGCTAAGAATTTCATGAAAATCAGGGCATTCTCCGTGGTCTCACATCACCTACAGCACGATCGATCAGAATCACCAGTTGTTTGGATATCGCAATCTTGCTAACGGCTCCCTGTAGTAGGAACTCCTTCATCCGGTCGAGAATGTACATATCTTCCTTCTCGAGGAAATCGTCATCGGCTACCATGGCTTTGAACGTATTGAGTACCCTACAATAGACTCGTGAGGATCAAGCTCGACAGGGGCAGTGGCTTGGCGAACCTCATCTGGATGATGTGTTGCTTCAGTTTCTTCCATTCTTCCAACTCAGCAGGAGTCAGGTTATTGGGCGGCTGGATATGGAAGCGTCGCACGAGGAGATCGAACAGTTCATCTAGAGTTGTGAATGACTTGTAGGTCATCAGGAATGTCTTGATAAAAGTCGGGTCTGATCAAAATGTTACATATCGCATTCCCATGTTACTGCCACGAAGTACGTACCGCCAGTCTCATGCGACGTGAGACGTTCTACCAAAGCGGGTACCGTGCCAGCGCGGACGCTGCCGTCTACATCGATGATCATGTCATTCTTGGCATAGTCAGGCTGCAGGTACCATGGCTTTGTGTTGACGATATGCTCGGGAGCGTCGTCTCCGAAAATCTTCTTTATCTTCTGCGCATTGGCAGTCCGAGTTACAGTCGCTGACACCTCGTCACTATGAGTAGGTATGGAGCAGTGAAGAGACCTACATTCGTCTTCATTGTACGAGACTGCGTCACTCACCGGCGCTCCATCCCTCTGCCGTTCTGAGGGAACTGGTGTATGTACTGACAGGGTATAATCACTCGATGAGGCACTCCGCGTAGAATCGGCCTTGGATACTAGATCCTCAAGCGTGATAGTGTTGTCGGACATTTGAGATTGGCTACGGAACGCCGGGACGCGGTCGAATTGGGCTGTCCCCTTCTTGCTCCCTGGAGCACCAAATGCCACTTCAATATCAACGATATCTTCGCTCTCCGGGTCGGCGGGGTTGAGGACCGACATAGGCCGCACGTCGTAATGACTGTCCATAGTGCTTAACCGTGATACCCGCCACTCAATTGCGCCCCTGTAATCTCCCTCAGCAATATCCACTTGATCATGTCCTACGGATAGCATAGCGTCCATGGTTTGTAAAAGGAACTGGAGATTCGACTTGATCGACGCAGCAATCGCATCCAGATAGTCATAAAGATCGTCCCTATTGTGGGAGGCTAATCTTCTAGAGGACTGACGGATGTGTTGGGTGGTCAAAAGCATGATAGACGCATCGTCATAAAGGGCCTGCAAGGCTGACTCTAGAGTACGACTTAGCAGTCGTGCCCTGTCCACTGTTTGCGTGTACGTGGCACCATTTTCCTCGGCAGGGTCCGTGTAAAATCCGTCAATATCGACATGGCGGGCGATATGGAGATTGGACACGAACAACAGCAGTGCCATGAGCCCTGCAAGAACGTCCCGGCTAGCCACCCATACACGTTGTTCTACCCCAGGAGACTAAGTGTCAGGAACGACAATTAGCGGAGCATTGCTCACCGGATTGGTCAGCCCGATTCCTCAAAGCATTGTGTAGGCCTCCGAACTTCGCTTGCACAGATACCATGTGTGTCTTGAACTCCGCAAACGCGTCTGAGCCGAGGACAGTCTGAGGAAACTCCTCTGGGTCATCCATCGGAACCCAGCCGAATCCCTTCCAAGTTCCACCATAGCCAGCGCCAACCAGTCCAAGCCCGACGTGAAGCACGGAGAAGCAACCTTGTACCCGCTTAGCCCCCACTGACACTTGTTGCTGCTCGTTGTGATATCTCTGGACTTCTACGACGAACGCCACGATAGCTCTGTCGAGCTCCTCTGCATCACTCTCGATGCGAGAGGCAGTTTCCTGTGCAGCAGGTCCCGAATCGTATTCCATCGCACGTGCCGAGAGGACTAGTTTGGACAATGTTGCCGTAACCTTACGCTGGGCGGGCTTAAGGAGCGTTTGTGCGGCGGTGGTCTCACGTCGGTCCCGGGCATCCCGCGGCACTAGCTGACTTGGTATATGGCCAGACGGAGGTGCCGAAATGTAAAGAAGGTTGCGTACAGCGACCACGACCAACCTAATAAGGTTATCGAGGGCCTGTGCATGTTCACGTCGAGACGCCCCCGTAAGTGACTGGTTCTTCTTGACGACAGAAGCGATAGCGTCTCGGGCAACGTGTGATAGGTCCGAAACCAACTCTGGGGGAGAAGGGGCAAGGGATTGTTGCAAGGACTGGGCGATCCTCTCAGCAGCGGTAAGCTCCAGAGCAGGATCGCGTTGAACGGCCGGAGCTAGCTCGTCCCGTAGACCATTCTGAGAACTCCTGCTAGTGGAAGGGGAGATGTCGGCATCCGAAGAGTAGACCGCGGAATCATCCGAATCACTGATGTGTTCAGGGGGGCTTTGATGCCGCTCTCGCAACCCGCGGTCCTGCCAAGCTGCAGAGTCCGACCGAGAACGGGTAACCTGATCTGCTTCGTCATGACTGAAAAGTTCCGATGAGGCCGTAGAGGAATTAGTGAGCGCACGCGCACGCCCCTTCTTGGCAGAAATCTCAGTCTCCGGAAGCGTCCAGCTCACTTGCCCCGTCTGCTTATTCAGGTAGAAGTACGACATGCCGTCATCGGCGAGCCGTCTTACCCAAGGCTCTGGGGTGCCCGACCGCTTAGGTACACCAAAACCGGCCAAAGTAGTCTCTGCCAAAGCGCCGAAACCCATTCCGGCGCCACCAGTACGAGCACTGGGTTGTGAAGCAGCCAAGCCAGCCAGGCCGCCATCAGAAGTGTCATCGATGTCGAGAGGCAAATCGCGAGAATGTTGACCCGTTTGCGTGTTGATGTAGTAGATCTATTGCAAGCATGAAATGATCATCGTGAAGATCAAGAAGTGGAGTGACTTGCCTGGCCGTCCTGCGTGACCTGTGGCATCCAAAAGTCGTTTGACATCGTTTCTCCTCCAGAAGCGGCATTACCAGGTTCAAGAAGTGCGCTGGAAGAATTGACGAGCTCGGCCGCGCCCCACTCGGCTTCCGAGATATAGTGGTCCTGAGTGATTTCTCTCCGTGGATGGCCATTCCTTTCCTGCGAGTCTTGAGAGGGCTGGTGAAGTTGGCCATGTTGCAAAAGTGGCTGTTCATACGGCGACAACGCGAGCTCTGCTTCCTCTTCGGAGATTATGGTAACGTAGTTTGAGGGGAACCAACCGCGCTCGTCGCCGAGAAGTCCGTCCCACCAGCCGGATTCCAGCTGGGTTAGGACCTCTATGACGTCGTTTTTGCGAAAGGACAGGGACGAGGCATCGTTCGTCTGGTAATCGTACAGTGCGCGACAGAAGAAGGTGGTGATGTATTGCTCTTCGGGGGCCTCCTCCGGACTAACGCCATCCTGGTAGGTCAGAGGATTGTAAGCGACGCCGGGTGTGGCCATGGAGGGAAGGATGGTGATTCCGAGATGCGGGGCGGGACGTTGACTACGATGGCGCGGGGGTGTCACTTGGCCGAGTAGCACTCGGATGAAGAGTCACTCAGACTGCGCGCGCTCCTTCTCGCCCGTTGTGTTACGTAATCTACTATTCGTTCCCAAGGTGCCCTTGTCTGCCAGTTCACGGCCGCATCACTGTAGCGCTAGACGTGTGTACCTAAAGATACCGCAGTGCCATCACCGTTTCAGCGTCCTCTGCTTCTCCGCGAACTGCACAATTTTTCTGTCGACAAACATTCCCTTGCGCTCCCGCACGGCGTCCATATACTCCTTTGCCAAGTTCGACCGATCTGCTTTCTCGCCGAGATCTTCCAGCTCCTCCTCTGTCGTGGGCACCCAAAACGGATCCTGGTCGAGCATCTCGTAACTGTTCGCTTTCGTTCAGTAGTCCACGATTCACATCAAGCAGCACCTACCCGCTAAAAATCAACTGAGGGCTCGCTGCACCAGACGTTCGTTTTCTTATGTCTGGATCACTGTCAACTATCCCTGCGCACCCGAGTCAAAAACTTGCCTACCGTCGGCAAATCCGAAACTCTCCACCACAGGTAGTAGCGCGGAGACCGTAAAATAGGACGTCCCTTCTTTCATCTCTTCGCCTACGATCCGGCCACGTCGTTTTGCCACCACGCCATACACTTTCCCAAGGACATCCGCTGAGAACGAACGATAATCGCATGAGGAAGTATCAGACCCAGCACATTGGTGACTCACTAGATGCTTGGATATCGCACGAGTACATTGCCAACTTCAGCCTTGGCGACCAATCCAGCAGGGCACTCTTGCAGGCGTCTCTCACGGCCGAAATTACGGAACCTGTCACTTGCGTTAACCTATTCTGGACTGCTCCCCATTAGCCACCGTTCTCACATTAACTGGGCTAGAGACTTACCAATCTCCTTTTCCAAACCTTCTACATCAACGTGTATGTCCTCAACAAAGTAAGCGATACCTTCAACCGGCTCTGCGCATAGGGGTCCTTGGAAGGTTGCAAGCTGAAATCCTGTCTCGACGTGACCAGTGAAATCAAAGTCTTTCTGTAACTCGTTCTCTGTGCGGGAGATATCCGGGATCTGAACTCGCATCAAGCGCCGTTTCAGCCTGCGAAAATGATTATCGCGTGGTCCCACGAGACCATGAAGGTCACATACGATGTGGGAACGACATCTTTACGGGCATCAATCAGGAGACAACCTCCAGCCCCCTGGGGTCCGAACGTCCAAATCCTGTCAACAATGCCTATCCATTCACCCCCTGCTTCCGTGCACTTCTCCTTCAAGGCGTCCCAGAATTGTTCCGGTTTGACACTTGGAACGTGCACTAGGTTGCCCTGAACTTCAGGGCGGTCCACCTCGATAGCGGTAGTGTTATGCTCGTTAGGAGTGCCCCAATCAGTGGACTTGCGTTTTTGTACCACTAGTCTCAGCGTTGTTAGGTTTTGTTGAATGAAAGAGAGAATGCCGTCTGGTAATGGTACCGATCGCAAAGTGAAGGTAACGATGTTTTGAGAACTGCTGCCTTTCATAGTCCCGCGTACGGCATTGGGCGTCTTAGGGGGTGGCATATCTAGAACAGCTTGATGACGGAGATGACGCGGAAATGGAAATGCTGGACTCACCTGAGCCCTTGACGATGGTCTCACGGAAGGGGACAATTGGTTTAGATGCTTGAATCTCCACTCGCGCAAAACGCTCACGCAAGTCCTTGAGACATCTCTGCAGAAGTTATTGTACGCGTCAAGGCACGTGAATCACGAAGCGCACCTCTAAGTGCAGTTCCCCCGCCGTGAGAATGACGTGTTCACCCGTTTGTTGCTGGAAAGTCTCCACGCATGGATCTGCTTGAGCCAGAAGAGAAAGCCCAGTCACCAGCTTCGGCATGTCAGCCGGATTCTCGGGTTCCAGCGCGACCCGTACAATAGGCGGTGTCTACAGCCCATGGATTTAGTGTGCAGGTGAACGAAGACGACATGGCCAGACAATACCATCCGATTAGCACCACCGAGATTCGTGAGACACTCCTGATCCTGTCGGGAACTGCTCTCTCGAAAAATTCCGGCTCCTCCGGGAGAACAGAGAGTCGCGTTTCTCCAGACTTTGCCCTCTAACCCCCTGATTGCGAAGGTATTTCCAGCTCTAACGCTGGCAACGGGCTGTAACTCGCATCCCATCATAACGTACAGACCCTCTACTTCTGCGACCACTATGTTGTTGACGTTCGCAGGGTCATCGGGCGATAAAGTGACGCTGTATTTCGGTAGGACGCAATATATCCTGGTCCCAACCTGGATGGTCCCAGAGTATATGCGAGCAAAGCCGAGGAGAATCTCATCATTGGCCACTTCCACAGCGTCAGCAGTTTCTTCATGAGTTTCAGCAACCGGTGCACTTTCCGAATCATTTGACGATGGCTTCTTGTGCTCCTCTCTGGCCGCCCTCCCTCGCATGCGTAGCTCCTCTGCTGTCAGAGGTCGGACCTTGTTCTCGGGGAGTTCTTTCCTAGGAACAGCAAACATCTTGCTGACATACACTGTGACAAATGCGCCAGCGCTCGAGTCGGAGGAATAGAGATCCCGTTCTAGTTTATTCTTGGGCTCGACGTCTTGATCGAAAATGTTCGGGTATAGCATCCTGGGTAGTCGAACTGCTTGGGCAGCAGGAGGCGAAGGGACGACGTCGATAACGCTTTGAATTACACAAGTTGAAAGTGATAACCATTGGTTAAAAACGAGGGAGAGCAGCTGTCGATTGTCTTTCGAACGAAGATCACGAGGTAGAAGCTTCAAACTAAGTGCGGAGACGATTTTGGCCACTTTGTCAGCGTTCCTACGGTTTGTTAAACACTGCTGGTCTGCAAAAGTTGAATACTAACGGGTTTAAGATGACAGCATCATAGACGGCCCACAGGTTTTCCAAGACAAAATGCACGAAAAGAGGCTTCAGGGAGCGTCCACGCAGGTGCTTGTAGCTGATGACTCTTTTCGTCTTTGGATCCAAGTAAAAATCACCCCACAAGACTCGTCGAAGATTGGCCTCCTTAAATCCAAGTTTGGAGGAGTAGAGCTGGGCGAACTTGCCCACACGGAAGCCCCATCCATCTACGGCGGATGCAAAGACGACATTTCCACGTTCCGGCGCGAAATATATGTCATCATCATCTCTCTCTTTGAAAGTGTCCTCTTCATTTGCAGTAGCTTCTCCCTCATCTGCGTACTGATCCTTTTTTGCAGCAAGTCGACGGTCCCGTTCCTCCCTCCAGCGTAGATCATCTTCCATGCGTTCGCCGGCGAAAAATTCACCCATCACCACATTGACCTGTTCGATAAGCCGCGCAATATGATGATAAGCCTCGATCGGAGAAAGCTTCAGCTCAGTTATTAATCTGTCCAGCTTGTTAATTACGAGGATCGGACGTAAATTGTCGTTCCATGCTTGTCTGAGTACAGCAATAGTCTGTAGGTGATTATCGGGTCAAGGGTCTTAGCTTGGGGGCGCGGAGACTCACTTGAGTGCAAACTCCTTCGACAACGTCAACAAGCACCAATGCCCCGTCACACAACCGGGAAGCAGTAGACACTTCCGTGGAAAAATCTACGTGCCCTGGGGTATCAATCATGTTAATAATATAAGTTTTTGTGGATGTTGCTAGGGGTGCCTGTCATTACATCCTCCTCTGGCTGGACTGTAGTATGCGCACCGTCGTCGCGTTCCCTGACCTGAAACCTGAGTGAAACAGCACTGCTTTCCATCGTGATACCGCGCTCAATTTCATCTTCGCGGCTATCCAGGTAGCGCAGCTTTCCGGCCATCTTGGGCGATATGATGTTGTTTGCTGCCAGGAGCGCGTCCATTAGCGTGGTCTTTCCGTGGTCTACATGGCCGAGGGTCGTAATGATCCTGACATTGGCCGGATCGAGAGCTTCGGGAGTTGACTGGTTGCTCGCCATCGGGTGCGATACGGTATAATTCGATACTTCTAAGGATGCTTCCGTGCTCCCTCGTTATCGGGATCTTAGTCAAGTAAATGACTCGTCGGCAGGTCCCGACTCCCGAGTCCCGACGATCGTCGGCATCCCGTGATCACGTAGTCCCACCAGCATCAGCAGGTCGCTTGACTCATCAATATTTACTAATTGTTTATAGTCGCCGGCATGTAATATATCGAGTCCAGGCCTAACTCTTGAAATTGATCAAGGTAGAACAGGATACAAGTGATTGGCAAATTCTTACACTACGTACCCATTTCATGGGCTTAGCGTTGCTTCCAAGCTCTTTCGGAGAGTATCATTCAACCCTTTCCCGATCAAGACCAGCTTTCCTGAGTCGGGAATTCCAACCGCATCCCTTGTTTCCACCGGTGTAATCTCGTACATGTTTTGCACTCCCTGAAGCATGAACTCTTCTCCAGTCTGCAGAAGGAATAGCCCCTTGCAACGTAATACCCTGAGGTCATCTTGTCGGTCCCTCTCCGTGGGATCGTCATGTCGCCAAAGCAGTCCTTGAATCCAATGTTCGAGCTTAACAAGTTGATCGGGCGTCAGAGGAGGGACAGGCAACTGAAGACTAGATATTCCACGGAGTTCATAGTGCGTAGCGGAGCTCGTGCAGGTATGATCATGGCAACTATTGGGAGCGTCACTGCATCCGTGAAAGGTGGAGTTTTGTAGTTGTCTAGCTCCCGCATAGGCATCGATGTTCACAATGTGGACTAGGTCGATATTCGCCTGTATTGTCCGGTGGATGGGCGCAGACGGATTGATTTTGTGAATCATTCCTTCCGTAACGGCTAATTTGTCGTTTGATGCAAGGTCGGCCTTGTTTAGTAGAATTACGTCTGAACACGCTATTTGCCTGTGCCACAAAAGTGTCAGCGTAGGAATGGTCCATGAAAATCTAGCATACCTGAGACTTTCGCCAATACCATCGACAGAATGGTCTTCTTCCATTTGCTGATTAGCTACTAGATCAGACGTCAAAACTTCCCATTAAATCCTCCTCAAGATCACCTGCTGGCCAAAAACTGCGTCCACTACGCAGACCACGCCGTCAAGAGATATTTGCTTGCGGAGTCCCGCTGAGTATTCTTCGTTCAGCCAAAACATTGATGCAATAGGGCCTATTTTGTTAAAGTTCAGCTCAATTTAGACGTGGATCATGATGATCATTCTCACCGGGGTCAGCAAGTCCGGTGGTCTCGAGAATGATGTGGTCGAATGCACCCTTCCGTTCCATCAATTTCTCGATCGCAGCTATGCCAGCATCTTTGATACTGCAGCATAGACACCCGTTTGCTAGCTCAAGAAATTCCTCTGAATTCTCAGCCATTGGGTCCTCACGAGATGAAACGTTGATCGCTTTTGCTAAATCAAGGAGGATGAACGCGTGGAGGAACATGTCCACCTGTTAACCAACCTTCGATGTTCTACTTCACGGTGAGTATTTACGTTTGATACGCAAGCCAAGGACCTACGGCCGTGTCCCCGAATTCGTTCATAATTACCGCGATGCGATACCCATGTCTCTCTGTAAGTATGCGTCTGTACGTCGCATCAGTGGTACACCCGGAACTGTTGGATATTCAACACACTTACCTCAACAAAGTCGACTTCCCAGCGCCGAGGAAGCCTGTGATTATGGTGCATGGAATACGTCGTGGCTCCTGCAAGAGAGGTCCGGTGGGTTGTGCGCCATGGTCGATAAGCGTCCTGTGCTGTGTGGTAAGTCCCCAGGCCCACCATCGGGACTGAACCGACCTCACGGGATGTCGTCGTCGTCTTGGTCCATTTCCAAACCACCTCCGAACTCCGCAACTACCTCCGAGCCGCTAACTGCCCCTGCCACTAAATCCGGTGGCGGTCATTCGTTTCTCTTCGTCCTCTCTTTCCTCCTCTGATTCATGGCCGCGCTCAATCTTAGCGACGAGACTCTGAAGAACCTCGTGCAAGGTCCGGGCGATGTAGAATGGAGGCAAGCCTGAATCACCTCTTGGCACGTCTCGGGTCGCAGTTGTAGCTCACGATGGTACAGGTACGAGATGAGACGCGAATGTCAAGAAATACTACCTGGTCTCTTGCTTGGCCCGTTCCAAGCTTCGAAATCACTCGAAACATTGAACTCTCTGGGTGTCACTCACATGTGAGTCGCGCTCCTTATTTCATTGCTGTTCGAAGCTGGGCACTTGAACGCCCACCCGCCACCGCGTACGGGGAGGTTGACGAATGCTCAAGGATGGTCTGATAGTGTCTGCATAAGAGATCAGAAAGAGGCTTTCTCTGTTAAGCCTCGCTTTCCTGATCACTTCAAATACCTGGTATTGGACGTGGAGGACAACGAAGAACAAAACGTTATCAGACTATTTCCCGAGTAAGTTCCTCCGAGGCTCCTCGTACTTAGAAAGCTGGACCGGTTCCACATAGGGCAGATCAGTTCATTCAACAGGCTCTGACTCAAGGTGGCAAGGTTCTCGTGCATTGCAACGGTGCGTCAATTATGCCACAGGCCCCTATGTTCTGTCCATTGTTGTAACCGTTCGAGCGTTAGGTGGCATCTCTTTATCTCCCGCGTTCGTGGTCATGTTCGTCATGCGGCATTGTCAGCTATCCTGGGAAGACGCTCTGCATTTGGTACAGAACCGGCGGTATTGTATATCACCAAACGGAGGTTTCTTGACGCAGATCAAAGTACACCGCTTCCTAACTGACAAAGTAATGTTGTTCTCACTGATTCCTACCTCTTTCGATCGCATGTGCAGGAATACGAATCCATATATAAGGCCAAAGCGGCGGTTGCCAATTTCCCCGCAGCACCGATGCAAAGAGTGGTCTCTCGTAGGAAGAGAGACGATGAAGAGGAAGATTCGAGGTCCACATGACTCCGCTCTCGATTGTGCACGTCCTAACATTTTCGTACAGAATAGAAGACCGTAAGAGAGTGCTGGTTGACGATGATGACGACGCTCGGGATGACGCAATGATGGCAACAGGACCGTAATGACGCTCTCTTACCATGCTCTTCGGTCCGCGGTAATTATTATACTGTATAAATGAGTTGGATTGTCTACCTGTGTTGCCAATATATAGTTGGGTTTGCAATGGGGTATGAAGTGTTCGATGATAGAGCCAGTGTTGCTCGACTATAACGACTTGATCTTGGCCTTTTCCTTCTCCAGCACAACCTGCTTCGCGTGTACGTCTGCGGGTGTGTCAGCACTTGAGTGTTAACGAACTACCAAGCACTACACCTTTGCGCTTTACAAAGGCCTCAACGGATATGCCCACAAAGACGATAATCGCTCCGAGCCACTGACCGATGGTCAGCTTGTGACTGTACACGACCACCGACAAGATCATGGTGAACATCTTGCGGGTTAGAGTAATTGTCCTGCGAACGAAATGAGCTACGTAGCCCAGGAACAGTACGTGGAAAAATAGTACTAACACGAGAGTCAATGATCCAAAGTGCTGGAGTGTCTCAAAGATGAAAAGTTGGCCGAGCGCACCCGTGAGTGAAAACTGAATAAGTGGTACGATAACCGATGGGTGTGACTTCATGAATTCCAACGCGCTGGAAAACTCGCTCTGTGCGCCAGATGAAGGGTGAACGACAGGGATATAGGGTAAAGGGAGCGTTCCAAGGGCTGTGGTTAACACCGTACAGAATGCATTGATCCAGAACATCATCTGCTGCCCTGAGACTTTGTACTTGGAGAAGATCTCATCTTGGGTCGAATTGACGGCGCCATCAAGGATTAGGTTAACGAGGAGATAAGCAATGCCGATAAGCTGGAGGTATGGAGACTGCGCTGCGTCGGATGCCTTGTTGACAGTCGCTTTGGAAGGCTTCTCTTTCCCAAAGAACATGAACACGCTAATACCAGTCGTGACCAATGCAACTACCAGATACTTGTGGGGGGCAAACTTGCGTCGATAGAGAAGGAAGTTCATAAGCATAACGGGGACGAGCTTGCAGGATTTCCCGAGTACCATGGTTGGGTATGTGATATACGAGAGCGCAGCGAAGCCGAACGGAGCCGCGAGGGCTATGAAACTGGAACATTGGAGGTAATTGAGGAGGAGACGTTTGCGATAAGAGTGAACGTCCATGGTAGACGAATTCTCTTTGCTATATGCCTGAGAGTGACCATTTGTGAATGCCTTCGTATTTGAGGTTCCGTTCGCTTTAGATGATCCGTTGGACTGCACGGGCGTAGGGATATCAAGGCCGAGGAGGGAAGAGAGGGAAGATCCTGGCTTTCCACGCATATATATATAACAAATGGCGGACAAGGAGCTGAGGAAGCTCTGGCATGTCCCGATGAATAATGCTGACTTGAACTTGTGGGTAGACTTTCCGTCAATGGACTGAAATGGGACCGACACTACATGCGTGAAATCAGCTGAGACCTTAAAAGGGTGCAATCATGATCTTACGTCGCTCTTGCGCAATGGCCCAGAGCTGGTCGTGATTTCATGTTAGTTAGATTGCCCTGGAAACGTCTGGACCACTCACGAGAAACATGGCGTACACGCCTGCTATACACAGACCGAGCCTATAAAGTGATGTCAAGGTCAGGACTACGGTGTAAAAGTGAAGAAGACTGACCTTAGTAGGGGCATTGTGAACGCCTTCGCGGGGGAATCCTGAGTGAATTCTAAAGACGGGACTTCACAAACGCCGAGTCACTGCCTACGTGTCAGTTTGCCGTAACCCATATCTAAGGTTAGGGTTTCGAACACTTCTTCACCGTTCTGCCAATGGCCAGCAGTAGGCCACGAATAGCGTCGTCTATCAAGTGGCTAACTCTAGCCAAAGTTTGATCACGTCGTCACCGAATTCTGCGCTGCGAACTCCGGTACATCGTGAGCCGTAAGTCCCTCGGCTCATTCTCAGACTGACACGTTGCGGACATACTTTGCCCGGTTTCCCCACGATGGACCGGATCGTACGATGCCTTCGAAATCGTGACCATCTTGCGGCGCATCGTACGATGAAGATAGGATATGTCACTTTTTGTGAATCATATATGTAATGACTCGAGACTATCCGATTTGCCTCTCTTTATGCGGTAGGTGAATTCAAAGATCTCAATCCATCCGTTGTTGCGCGCTTCTTGGTCCACATTGAAACCAGAAATTTCAGATTGAGTCGGCCTGCTTGGCAAGCGATAAGGATGTGGGATTATGGTCTAGGTAAAGCCCATCAATTTGGACATCTGCTTAAATGAGTGAGGGGGATGATCGTCGCTGCTTCTGTGACTCTCAGCATTGCTATTCTATCATTTGGTGGCGTCTTCGCGGGTTAATGGCGAGACGCGCACACGAGCCAGAACCGGCGAGTCTCGTCCTACGTTCTTTCCGTGGTGTCTGACAGACCAGGCACTGGGTATTTGATGATTTTCTCGCGATGATGCCGCCAGAGGTTCCGCGATCATCCCCGTAGCTGTTACCACTGCCACTGTGAGAGTGTCACCGGGAGAGTCTAAGACATGATTACATGATGTACCGCCCAAAAGGAGCGTATTCGCCCTAAGAGCGGCGACGTGTCGTAGACGGGGAATGCAGAAAGCGAACGTGGCTAGGGTGGCATTGCCTACATTGTCATCGCCAAGGACGGTGCCAGTGTGCGACGGGCACTGTTCCCTCGGGGTTTTGCAGTGAGTGGCTGCGTGATGCGGCAAGCTCGTAAATCAAAGATTGCCGGTCCCCCAAAGTCCCCGGCAGACTGGACGTATAAATTTCGGCCTCGCCGCCAGGCTACGTGTCTTCCCTTCCCATTGGTCCCACCAACGAAAACGCCTGCGACGCCATCGTATTAGCTCGCCTAAAGCCATTTACCCTTACTTATCTCCATTCGAATAATTTAGGACATTTACGTGGGAAAGTGCCACGTCCCTTTTGAATACCGGGTCCACTCGCTTTTGCTCTTGTCTCCTGCGCTCGTCTTAGACTCGACTGTCGCCCCGGCGAGGGAATTCCTCTGTCCGCCCTCCACTCGGTTACCCTCTTCTGTTAACAGGCTCTTCCGGTTCTTCTGCTTGCACCACTCACAATGGCCGTCGCGTCGTCCTCAGACGTCGCTATTCTCGTCCTCGGCGTAGTTCTCGCTGGGGCTTATCTCTTCCGTGATCAAATTTTCACCTCCAAACAGAAAGTCGTCCCTTCCGCTCCACCAAAAGCCTCCAATGGACACAGTAATCCCAGGGACTTCGTCGCTAAAATGAAGGAGGGGGTATGGCCCTTACTTGCTCTCTTGGTTCTTCGACTGACTTGTTTGCTCTTTAGAAAAAGCGTATTGTCATCTTTTATGGCTCGCAAACGGGGACCGCCGAAGAATATGCCATTCGTCTTGCCAAGGAGGCGAAATCTAAGTTTGGTCTTTCGTCCTTGGTCTGCGACCCTGAGGAATATGACTTCGAGAACCTCGACCAGATCCCAGAAGATTGTTGTGTCTTCTTTGTCATGGCTACCTATGGGGAGGGCGAACCGACCGACAATGCGGTGCAACTCATGCAGAACTTGACGGACTCATCCTTTGAGTTCACCAATGGCGAACACAAGCTGGAAGGTCTCAAGTATGTTGTCTTCGCTCTCGGAAACAAGACCTACGAGCATTATAATGCCATTGGTCGTAACGTCGATGCCGAGTTGGCCAAGATGGGCGCCATTCGGATTGGCGAACGTGGCGAAGGCGACGACGATAAGAGCATGGAAGAAGACTACCTCGCATGGAAAGATGGTATGTGGGAGGCGTTCGCTGAAGCTATGAGTGTCGAGGAGGGTCAGGGTGGTGATTCCGCCGACTTCGCCGTTACAGAACTCGAGTCGCACCCTCAGGAAAAGGTTTACCTCGGTAAGTTTTGTTTTTTGTTTATGTCCAAGGTGCTCATTGGTTTCCAGGCGAATATTCGGTCCGTGCTCTGACCAAGACCAAAGGCATTCATGATGCTAAGAACCCTTACGCATCTCCTGTTTCGGCATCTCGTGAACTCTTCAAAGCCAGTGCAAACCGGAATTGCGTCCACATGGAATTCAACATAGAAGGCTCTGGAATTGCCTACCAACATGGTGACCATGTCGGCGTCTGGCCATCCAACCCCGACGTCGAGGTCGAACGCTTACTTTGTGTGCTTGGGCTCGGACACAAGAAGGATACCGTAATTAATATCGATTCCCTCGATCCTGCCCTGGCCAAGGTTCCTTTCCCTGTTCCCACCACTTATAGCGCGGTTCTTCGCCACTACATCGATATAAGTGCAGTCGCTGGTCGTCAAATGCTCGGAGTCTTCTCAAAGTTTGCACCATCCCCCAAAGCCGAAGCTTTCCTCAGAAAACTGAGCAGTGATAGGGAAGAGTATGCTGCTGTTGTGACGAATGGGTGCTACAGGCTCGGAGAAGTGCTTCAACTTGCCGCTGGAAACGATATTTCGATTCCCCCCGCAACCGACAACATCACGGCGTGGTCCATTCCCTTTGACATCATTGTTTCCTCTATCCCTCGTCTGCAGCCCCGCTACTATTCAATCTCTTCCAGCCCCAAGCTCCACCCTACGACGATTCATGTCACTGCTGTGGTACTCAAGTATGATTCCGTTGCTAACTCTTTGTCCGCGGCTCGCCCCGTCTATGGTGTTGGCACCAACTTCCTACTGAACATCAAACATGCCGTAAACGAGGAGCCTGTTACGTCGCTTCCTTCCTACGCTATTGAAGGTCCTCGCGGGGCTTATAAAGAAGATACTCTATACAGGGTCCCTATTCACGTGCGACGCTCGACCTTCCGTCTTCCCACCAATCCCAAGAGTCCCGTTATCATGATTGGTCCTGGTACTGTGGGTATTGTGGAACATTCGATATCAGGGTCGTTTTCTGACAAAATGGCAGGGTGTTGCTCCTTTCCGCGGTTTCGTCCAAGAGCGCGTCGTGCTGGCTAAACGCACAATTGAGAAAAATGGGCCAGACGCGCTGAATGACTGGGGCACTATCTCACTTTTCTACGGCTGCCGCAAGTCTACAGAGGATTTCTTGTATGCTGAGGAATGGCCCAAGTATGTAGAAGACCTCCAGGGCAAGTTCAAGCTCCAGTGCGCTTTCTCTCGTGAGCCTCCCTTCAAACCAGACGGGAGCAAGATATATGTGCAAGACCTCATCTGGGAAGACCGCAAGAACATCGCCGATGCAATACTTGTTGGCAAGGGTTACATTTACATTTGTGGCGACGCAAAAGCAATGAGCAAAGCTGTGGAGGAGGTGCTCATGCGGATTCTTGGTGAAGCCAAGGGAGGGAGCGCGGAGGTGGAGGGCGCTGCAGAGATCAAATCGCTCAAGGAACGGTCGCGGATGTTGTTGGACGTTTGGAGCTGATCGTATAAGGATTAATCTCTCACCTCGCATTAGGGTGCACCAGGACTGCATGCCCTCTGAACAGTACTTCACGACGTTCCTGGAGATGGATCTAGTAGATAGACTAGCAGCACGGTCGCTTATATTATTTCATGAATGTCACGTCCCACTCTTCAGGTTCCTGGACAGGCGGCGTTCAACCTGAGAATTTTCTGTTTGCCTAGTGTGCGATGCACGGAGTCGCTGGCACTGTCGTACACCTAACCGATCCGGACTCGGGCCCTACAGCTGGCCTCCCGACGTGTTTCACGGTGCCATGTTGCGGACCAGGGGCATAGACAAGACTCTTGTATCCCGCGTCTTACTGCGCTCAGGCCGCCGCCTCCAAGCGTATTCGACCCGCGGAGTCGGAGTGGCTCCAGAAATCGAGACGAGTCCTCGCGACAACCGCGCATCTCCCGACTCAGAACACACCCCGACCGCTGGGACGCATGCTAATGGTCCTGTTCCAGCACAGGCCCAAGCGCAGAACTCCCTGAACCCCTCGTCTTCGATTGACCTCGATGCCCTTCGGAGTCGTTTCAAGGATTGGGGCGTTCTCGCAAGTTCTTCCCTCCGTCACCGTGCAGACGAGTTGTCGAAGAAAGCCAGGACCACCTTTTCACACCTTGGTCTGCACCTCAATCGAGTGACGGGCTACGAGGAGATCGAGGCTCTCAAGAGGCAGGTCGTCGAACAAGGTAAAGTACTTTCTACTCTCCACGTCTGTTTCCCATGGGGACCAACGTATTTCACGTCCAAGAGGCTCGAATCAAGACTACGCGACGAGCAGCCAGGGAGGCCAAGTCGGCTTATGACGACGCGGTCCTCCAGCGTTCTATATCCCAACGCCAGGTCAACGACCTCCTCCAGCGCAAGTCAAGCTGGACTGACGGTGACGTCAGCAACTTCACGTCGCTCGTTCGTTCGGATCACTCCTTGGAACAAGAGGAAGCGCGCACAAAGGCACGCGTGGCAGAGACGGAGGATGCAGCCGACCGAGAGTTTACTGAACTGATGAGGGTCATACTGGCGCGATACCACGAGGAGCAGGTTTGGAGCGACAAGATTCGCAGCGCTTCGACATATGGGTCTTTAGCGGTGCTTGGCGTCAACGTGGTGGTGTTTATCATGGCGATCATCGTTGTGGAACCGTGGAAGCGGAAAAGGTTGGCACAGACGTTCGAGAGAAAGGTGGAGGAAATGGGCGCTGAGACGATGGCCGTGATGAATTCCGGTGCAACTCGACTAGAAGAACGGCTGACAGCACACGAGAAGCTATTGGCCGAGTTGGTTAGCCAGGTGTCTACAGCGCCCCGGCAAGGGTTCTTCAATATAGAAACAGCTTCAGAGGAGGCACCTCTAGAGGAGACACCTGACGTCCTAGCCCCAACTCCGTCTTGGTGGGCCCGAGTATACTTTTCTTATCCACATCTTGGCGTTATCCGGGGGCGCGAACTCTTACTCGTAGCTGGAAGTGCTGCCGCTGGAGGAGCCATAACGCTTTTAACGCGCAGCTTGTTCGCACAATGATAATGCTCTGAGCAATATATCTCTTCGTAGCATCGTACTTATTTGTTCACCTCCAAATACTACTCATCTCTTTCTACTTCGTGCTCCGAGCCAAGTACATTTGTGCTGCGGTACACTCGACAATGGACTCTATAAAGTGTTCCTCATATGAGACGTGGCCTAATAGACTGCAAGCACACCTTTCAAGTATAAATTCTCTACGATCATACATGTTACACTCGTTCCAATTTTCCGTGTCCCACTTTACCCAACCCCAACCTTCTTTGATCTGGGACGAGGTTCAAATGCAGTTCAGGGACAACGGGACACGTACCTCTGGTTTCTTGTGCGGTGCTAGCACTACAAGCCAAACAGCCTTTGTGCTTAGCTCCCGCAGAAGGGCGAACAGCTCGGACGGGGATTCGATGAGATGCAATGCAAAGGAACAAATGACCATGTCGACCTTTTCGATTGGCGAGGACGCACTGCTTGCATCGCCAACGCCGACCGACGTTGCAGCCGATACTACGGGGGGAAGCAGGCCTTCAGAGATTTCTCGAAACGTAAGCGGTGCACAAGGTAATGCGGTGCGTTCCGCGTAAGCCGCCTGAGTGTACTGCAATTCGGCGTGAATGACCGCCTTGGACTCCCTGGCTGCATGCTCACAGGATCTGTGGCGGTAATTAACAAGTTGTCTGGTACTTGTACCTGTCCTGAAATGGGAGTTGACTCCTTCTCCTTGTGCCTGTCGGTTAGGACTGGCAAGGTAACCTGTCTTTGGGAAGCTGGCCCTTTCTTTCTCGGTTGCACTCCTGACATGCCGCGTTTCCACCATTCATACGCGGCCACGGTGACTTCTCCACTTGATTGTCAATTGAATGTGCCGTGAGTAGGACGGGTGGTGAATTGAAACGGGCTCGTTACCTGCCTATTTAGTAGTGAAATCCTGGACCTGAGAGTTACATTACGGGCATGATGGGGACGCACCGCAGGCCATATCAAATATGAGCGGTGATCTAGACCCGACAGTCCCTTTTTCGTGAGCCCACCACCTAAGAACGGTTGTTCACATCTGCACGATATGGCTTTCCTTCACTAACCTTTCCAGCCAGGTAAACATACACGCACGAATGCCGGGGAAGTGGGGATTACGATAGGATGCGCCAATCTTTCGAGAAAGAGTGAGTAGGGTTCAGCAGAAGATTATTTTCTCGCAAGTCCGAACCTGTTTATAATACTGTACTCAATTCAAGCATGCAGCAGTGAGAGCAAATCGGTGACGCGAAGAGTATTACTGCCGTACGTTGTCCACGCCGTGCTCCCCATAGTTGGCTCGCATAGATTGTTGAAGATTGCCCGTAGTATTTACGCGATGGGATCTACCACCGCCAGTTCTTTGTGGCATGATGATGGTTGAGGCTTGAAGCAGACCACTGTAGCACTACTGTACATGGCGCCTTACCGAATTCCAAGGCTAACAACTTCATTACAGTAAAAATATTTATTTATTTGGCTGTCCTGGCGCGTCTGTGGCGGACATGTCATCACTGCCTTGATCTTCGCTGGACAATTCCATTTCCACAGGGAACTGCACTTCCCATGTCGGCCGAACCAGCGG